>MU721586.1:19853-45645 GCA_026770625.1 Nicotiana glauca | reverse complement strand
CTAACTATTTAAGTGATTTCCCAACCTTTCCCATAAATTTCCTAAATTCCGACCCCGGGCCCACGTGCTCGGATCTCGAGATTTTTCAAAGAAAATTATTCTCTATAACCTAAGGATCACTAATATGTGATTTCTAGTTCATTACATGGCTAATTATGTGGTTAAATCTTAATTTTATGAAAACCTTAGGTATAGCTCTAACCCCTTTGAGTTTACTTAATTATTAGTATTAAATCTATCTAATATTCATGCGTTTAAACTAAGAATGAGTGGGGATTACTTACCTTGTGATGTTATGTTGAAATCCCCTCTTTGGAATCGCCACAATCGCCCAAATGTGTAATGAGAAATGAAGGAAATGGGGTTGGGTTCGTATTAAATGAGCCCTTCTGCCCCAGCCATTTTTGCTTCTGCGGAGTCCGCTTCTGCGGCCTTTGATAGTTGGGGCTGAACCGCTTTTGCAGTCTGGGAGCCGCATAGGCGGAACCGCTTCTGCGGTCCCTAGGCCGCTTCTGCGTTTTCCCTTAACCTGCCCCTACTTCGCTTCTGCGATCATATGACTGCTCCTGCGGTCCCGCTTCTGCGGTTCAAGAGCCGCAGAAGCGGTTATGGCAGAAGCAGCAGATTTGGTTTTTTTTCATAAGTTTTCAACTTCACTCGAACCTCGACTATTTAACGCTCGGGGCTCCCGAGCCCCGCCCGAATATACATACAAGTCTGAAATCACGAGGCGGACCTACTCGAACGCTCGAAACACTTAAAATAACGCTAATTCAAGGAGTCAAACCCCAAAACCAATTGAATCAACTTAATGAACTTCAAGTTCTTAATTTCCTTTCAGCGGGTCAAAATGCCCTTAAACTACTCGGATTGATACCAAATTTTACGGGTAGGTCTTAACTGATATTTCGGACTTGTACCAAGTTTCGGAACCTGAATCCGAACCCGATACCTAGTTTTTTAATGAATACATAGATTCTTTAATTCTTTAAAACTTCGATTTAACAATTTTACATAAAAATTCCGTACTCGGGCTAGGGACCTCGGAATTTGATTCCGAGCATACGCCCAGGTTCCATATTTTTCCATGGACCTTCTGGGACCGTTAAATCACGAATCCGGGTCCGTTTTTCAAGAAAGTTGACCGAAGTCAAACTTGGCCTTTTTTAGAAAAACTTAAAGAAGCAAATGGACATATTCTTGCTCAAAACTCTTCTAATTTCCGAACCACCCGTCCCCGCAAGTCATAAATTAGTTAAAGAAAGTGTGGGAAGTTTTATTTAAGGGAACGGGGTTCTAAAACGCAAAACGACCAGTCGGATCGTTACACTGTGGTAGTACAAAATTAATTGAGAGCTCTAAAAGAGCCAATTATTACTATTTTGGAGAAATATAATTGATTACCAATAAGGTATTGTATTGTAGTAAGTCTCAAAGAAACTTAATTGAGTTTCTAAGGTATTCGTGAAAGCGATTGATTATATTGAGACTATAAATAAAGGAAAGATTTAATATCTTCTATTACTACAACTTGTAGCGGGATAATATGTATGTAAAAAGTTACCTGCTTTATTTTTTAGTTTGTACTACACAAATAAACGAATACCACAATAAAGTGGATGTATTGATATAAAAACTCATATCATAATAAACTTGGAGTTGATTGATAATTGCATACGTCATGGTGTAAATCTAAAGTTTATCAATGTTGATAATTTATTCAGTTGGCATAATTGGTTTAGCCATATCAATTCAAGTATGATGTGCAAATATAAAAGAGAATTCACATGGGTAAATATTAAAGAACTAGAAAGTTCTTTACGAATTCTCTTATGTTGCTTGTTCTTATTAATTAATAGATCAACTGAAATTGAGATTGAATCCCATTAATGCTGGAAATATCAAAGGTGAATATGGGCCTATTCACCTGCCATGTATACCACATAAGATACATCTATTAGATGGTTACATGTGCGATTATTATTAACCTGCAACATGGTATTTGCGAGGTAACTTGCTTAATAATTTAATTTAGAGCATATTCCAGATTTTCTATTCAAGAAGTTCATCTTGATAAGTTGGTTTACATCAGAGCTGGTTTAGCAAAATGATTTATTGAGTGCCTCCACTTGATAGCTAAACAATTGCTTATGAGAACAAAGTTTTGTATATCAGTTTGATATACACTATTGTGACGACCCAAAGGGTCATCACCTATTTTCCCATTCATTCCGTGCTTCTGAGGCCTTGGAAACCTTATTTTTAGCTGCCTCGATTTGTGTGCGCAGTCCGGATGTGTAGCCGAAAAGCCTAAATGTGAAATTCTGTGAAAAATGCTACAATTTGGTATTAAAATTAATAAGTTTGACTTTGGTCAATATTTTGGGTAAATAGACCCATACCCGTGATTTGATGGTCCCGGAGGGTCAGTAGAAAAATATAGGACTCGGGCAAATGCCCGGAATCGAATTCCAAGGTCCCAAGCCCGAGAAATGAATTTTTGAGAAAAACTATATTTTTGAAATTATTAAGGAAAATTGAAATGATAATCGATTAGAACGTGTTGGTATCGGGCCTGTATTTTGGTTCCGGCGCCCGGTACAGGTCTTATATGTGATTTAAGATATTTCTGTGAAGTTTGGTTGAAATCGGACGTCGTTTAACGTGTTTCGGACTATAAGTTCTAAATTTGAAAGTTTATGAAGTTTGAAGAAAAACTATTGATTTTGAGGCTTGATTCATTGTTTCTGATGTTATCTTGGCGATTTGATGGAACAGTTAAGTTCGTATGATGTTTTTGAGGTTGTATGTATGTTCGGTTTGGAGCCCCGAGGGCTCGGGTGAATTTTGAGTAGGTTCCGGAAAGTCTTAGACTTAAAATACCAGGTGTTGCAGGTTCAGGAGAATTGCAGGCTCCAGCGCGCCCGTGGTCGCCTTAGTGCGGTCCGCGTAGCGAACTTCAGAGAGCCAGCACTCTCAAGGTCTATCAGCGCGGCCGCATTCCCGTTTGTGCGGTACGCGCTGGAGGATTTAGAGAGTTGTATTTTATTCAGTTCTTCAGCGCGGCCGCGGTCCATTTTTGCGCGGTCCGCGCTGGGTCTTTAGGGAGGGTATATAAAGACGGGAATTTCAGATATTTTTCACTCTTTCAAAAACCCAAAACATAAGAGGCGATTTTCCAAACAATTCTTCTTCTTCAAACCGATTGGTAAGTGATTTCTAACTCATTTTCTTCACTCCTTAACATCTTTTAACTTAATTTCAACTTCAAAACAAAGATTTTAATGGGGAAATTTGGGAATTTTGGGTAGAACCTAGGTTTTCTAAAATTGGGGGTTTTGGACCTCAATTCGAGGTCCGATTCCAAGATAAATTATATACTTCAGTTCATAGGGGAATGGGTAATCGGGTTTTGGTTCGAACCTCGGGTTTTGACCATGTGGGCCTGGGGGCATTTTTTACCTTTTGGGAAAAAATGATGAAAAATCTATAATTAGACATTGGGTTTGATTTGTTTAGCATATATTTATACTATGAAGTCGTTATTGTATAGATTTGGTTGAGCTGGAGCCGAATTCGAGAGGGAAAGCGGTTATTGAGGATTTAATTGGCCGTGGAAGTTCGACGTAAGTGTTTGGTATAACCTTAGCTTGAGGGAATAGGAGTTGAGTCTTGTTTGCTATTTGCTAATTGTCGAGTACGGTGTATAGGCATGGTGACGAGTATCTATACATTGGTATCTAGCATGACCGTGAGTTCTTAAAATGCGGTTATCATGATTTTTGTTGTAAATTCCGTGCTTAATTGAGGATTTCTATGTATTGTAAAGAACATGTGAAAGACATTACGATGATTTGATTCTCTGGAATATTGGCTCGAATGATAAAGTAAGGAACGAAAGAAAGAGATGATTTATGGGTTATTCCCTTGCCGGGACATTTTGTTGGTTGTTGATTTTCTCCCTTGCTGGGATATTGAGTTTATTGATATTGTTCCCTTGCCGGGATTTAACTGCTTATTTGTATTCCCTTGCCGGGATTTCTTCCATTATTTGTTTACTTCTTTGCCCCGTATTTGTGACTGTTGTTCGGATGAGGAAGAATGATAAATGATATTTAAGGATCGGGTTGCACGCCGCAACAATGATATTTATGGGTAGGGTTGCACGTCGCAACAATGATATTTATGGGTCGGGTTGCACGCCGCAACAATGATATCTATGGGTCGGGTTGCATGCCGCAACAATGATATCTATGGATCGGGTTGCACGCCGCAACAATGATATCTATGGGTCGGGTTGCATGCCGCTACAATGATATTTATGGGTCGGGTTGCACGCTACAATAATGATATCTATGGATCGGGTTGCACGCCGCAACAATAATATTTATGGATCGGATTTCACGCCACAACAATGATATTTATGGATCGGATTGCACGCCACAACAATGATATTTGAGGATCGGGTTGCACGCCGCAACAGTTGTTGATTCAAGTGTGTTTATTTGGTATGTTCGTTTCTTGTTTCGCTGTAAATTCTTGGCTGCCTCTATTTTTATATTGTGGTTTCCTAATTGTACTTGTTCCCTCCCCACAAAATGTTTCCCCCTATTTTATTGACTATTTACTTCCTGTATTTCTTTCCACTGTACGTATATATATTTGAACTGCACAGGTTTATCTGGTAGTCTGGTCCTAGCCTCGTCACTACTTCGCCGAGGTTAGGCTAGGCAATTACCACCACCTGGGGTCGGTTGTGCTGATGCTATACTCTGTGCTCTTTTGTATAGATCCAGGTTTTAGTTAGCAGCTCCAGTAGCGTGGGTGCAGGTTCTCAATCCAGCGAGACATCGAGGTAGCCTTGCAGGTGTCCGCAGGCCCGGCGTCTCCCCTATCCTTTATATTGACTGTTATCTCATTGTATCCGATACAAAACAAAGATGTTTCTTTCAGACCTTGTATTTAGTATTCTTAGATGTTCGTGAGTATGTGACTCCAGTTCTTGGGTAGAGTTTCATGTTGGGATTTCCGTATTATGTTTCAGTTATTTAAATTTAAGACTCCCGCTTATGATTTTAGTACCGTTGCTTTCATTATAATGTTTTTAATTATTAAAAAGGGATACGAGTATAATGAAAAGTAATTAAGTTTGGCTTGCCTAGCTTCCATGAGTAGGCGCCATCACGACTCCCGAGGCTGGGGATTCCGGGTCGTGACAAGTTGGTATCAAAGCCCTAGGTTCCATAGGTCTCACAACTCACGGACAAACTTGGTAGAGTCTAAGGGATCAGTACGGAGACGTCTGTATTTATCCTACAGAGACTACAGAGTTAGGAAAAATATCACATTTGTTCTTTCTTGTCGTGCGGTTCTGTTTCTCAAACACCGATTGAATTTCTACTCTGTTCTTTCGCAGATGGCGAGAACACGCACTTCTTTATCTACCGCTCAGCAGTCCAAGTCCCTAGCAGTAGCCCCAGTGGCAGAGCCTCAGTTTGATTTTGAGGAGGAGGTTCCTGTCTCAGCAGTCCCGGTGGGCCCAGCTCAGGTCCCAGAGGGGTTCATTGCCACTCCAGTTCTTCAGGACGCTCTAGTCCGATTGGTAGGCCTCATAGAGATTGTAATTCGAGCTGGTTTGATTCCAGTGGGTCAGCCAGCGGTGGCAGGTCAGCCGGGTATAGTGGCCCAGGCCGGGAGTGAGATCACTTTTCTAGAGGCGGCCAATGTGGGCCGTAGAGTCGAGATGGTTCTGCCACAGAGAGGTGGTCATGGGTTGGATAAGAGGCCCCGTCATGCAGGCAGATTTAGTAGTACCTCGTCTGGTGGTAGAGGTTCTTATGGTAGAGTTCATCCTCCCACACCCTTTCAGTCAGCTCTCAAGGCCTCTCATGGTACTTTAGGTGGTCGTGGTTCTTAGCCGCATTATTCTGATCAGCAGCCTTACAGTGCACCGCCAACCCCTATTAGTGCACCACCACTTTAGAGTTTTCGAGGCGGTCATTCAGGTTGACATGGTCAGTCTCAGTTTCCTTAACTACATCATTCGCGTGGATGTTATGAGTGTAGTGAGTGTGGTCACATCAGGAGGGCTTGCCCAAGGTTGAGGGGTGCTCAGTCGCAGCAGCCGAGGTCTTACTACACTTGTGGTGATCCAGGTTACATTGCCAGATTTTGCCCTCGAGCACCGGGTGGTTCTCAGCATCAGGGCTCTCGTGCCATGGTTCAAGCACCGGAGGTTCCATAGCCTGCCCAGCCAGCTAGAGGTAGCGATAGAGGTGTTAGAGGTGGAGGTAGAGGTCATAGAGGTGAAGCTCAGGCCGCCAGGGGCAGAGGCCAGCCTGCAGCAGGTCATTCCAGAGAGGCAGTTCAAGAAGGTGGGGCCCAACCCTGATGTTATGCTCTCCCAGCCAGGCCACGAGGCTGAGTCTTTAGATGCAGCCATTACAGGTACTATTCTGGTTTGTGATAGAGATGCTTCAGTGTTATTTGACCTTGGGTCTACGTATTTGTATGTGTCATCTTATTTTGCACCATACCTGGTTATGCCTAGTGATGCATTGAGTATTCCTGTTTATGTGTCTACACCGGTGGGTGATTCCACTGTGGTCGACTGAGTTCATCGCTCTTGTATTGTAGTGTTTGAGGGTCTTGAGACCCGTGTTGATTTGTTGCTCTTAAACATGGTCGACTTCGATGTCATATCAGGGGTGGATTGGTTGTCCCCGTATCATGCTATCTTGGATTGCCATGCCAAGACCACGACCTTAGCTTTACCGGGTATGCCTTGTTTAGAGTGGATAGGGACTCCTGGTCATTCTGCCCGTAGTGTTATTTCGTACATAAAGCCCCGACGTATGGTCGAGAAGGGGTGTTTGGCTTATTTGGCATACGTTCATGATTCAAGCGCAGAGGTCCTTCTATTGTTTCTGTACCTATTTTTCGGGAGTTCCCTAAGGTTTTCCCTTCAGACCTGTCGTGTATGCCACCCGATAGGGATATTGACTTTTGTATTGATCTGGCTCCGGGCACTCAGCCCATTTCTATCTCGGTGTATCGCATGGCCCCGCCAGAGTTGAAAAAAACAGACTCAAGGTCTCTTTCAGAGCACACAAATACAATAGCAAGTTCGAAGCAACATAGTGAGAAAATCATAAAGAACAGGTTTAAGAAAAGCTCAGAACTTAAGCAAGTTCAGGAGAGAAAAGAGGTGACATAGAAAGGAACAGTAGATGAAATAGGTTTAGAACTCAAACACAGGTCCGGTAAAGGAAAACAAGACTCAGTAAGAATATAGTAAAGGAACACATAAGAAAGGCATGTAAAAATACGCTGTAGAAACCAATAGAAGAAATAACAGAGCACAGATAGAAGCACATGTGTAATAACAGCAAATAGGAGAAGACATGCGAGGAAAGGATAAAAGACATAAGCAAAAACTCATAAAGGATCAGTTGCAGGATTTGCTTGGGAAGGGTTCCATTAGACCCAACATTTCACCTTGGGGTGCGCCAGTGTTGTTTGTGAAGAAAAAGGATAGTTCGATGAGGATGTGCATTGATTACCGGCAATTGAACAAAGTTACAATCAAGAACAAGTATCCACTGTCGAAGATTGATGATTTGTTCGACCAGCTTCAGGGTGCCAAAGTGTTTTCAATGATAGACTTGAGGTCTGGCTACCATCACTTGAGGATTAGGGCATCTGATGTCCCTTAGACAGCTTTCCGCACTCGGTACAGGCATTACGAGTATTTGGTCATATCGTTTGGGTTGACAAATTCCCTAGAAGCTTTTATGGAGTTGATGAACTGAGTGTTCAAGCCTTATTCAGACTCGTTCGTGATAGTCTTGATTGATGATATATTGCTATACTCTCCCAGCTAGGAGGAGCATGAGCAGCATCTCGAAGTGGTTCTTTAGACTCCGAGGGATAGTCAGCCATATGCAAAATTCTCGAAGTGTGAGTTTTGGTTGAGTTCATTTGCATTCCTGGGTCATGTCTTATCAGCAGAGGGTATTACGGTTGACCCGAAAAAGATTGAGGCAGTCAAGAACTGGCCTCGACTAACATTAGCTACAGAGATTCGGAGTTTCTTGGGGTTGGCAGGTTACTATCGTCGGTTCGTGGAGGGGTTCTCGTCTATTTTAGCCCCGATGACCAGGTTGACCTAGAAAGGTGCCCAGTTCAGATGGTTGGATGTGTGTGAGGCGAGCTTTCAGAAGCTCAAGACAGCTTTGACTACGGTACCGGTGTTGGTTCTGCCCACAAGTTCAGAGCCTTATACAGTCTATTGTGATGCTTCCCGTATTGGGCTTGGTGCAGTATTGATGAGGATGGCAGAGTCATTGCCTATGCTTCGAGGTAGTTGAAGATCCACGAGAAGAATTATCCGGTTCATGATCTAGTGTTGGCAGCCATTGTTTATCCATTGAAGATTTGGAGGCATTATCTATATGGTCTGACATGTGAGGTGTACACCGATCACAAGAGTCTTTAGTACTTGTTCAAGCAAAAGGAGTTGAATTTGAGGCGGAGAAGGTGGTTGGAGTTGTTGAAAGATTATGATGTTACTATTCTGTATCACTCGGGGAAGGCCAATGTGGTGGCCGACGCATTGAGTAGGAAGTCAGCCATTATGGGTAGTCTTGCGTAAGTTCCGGTTAGTCAGAGGCCGCTTGCTTTGGATGTCCAGGCCTTGGCCAATCGATTTGTGAGGTTGGATATTTCTGAGCCTAGTCGAGTGTTGGCTTGCACGGTCGGTCGTTCTTCATTATTAGAGCGAATCTGTGACTGGCAGTTTGATGATCCCCATTTGTGTGTCCATAGAGACACGGTGCAGTGAGGAGGTGCCCAGCAGGTGACCTTAGATGGTGATGGTGTTTTGAGATTCCAGGGGCGAGTTTGTGTACCCAATGTTGATGGGGTTCGAGAGTTGATCTTAGCGGAGGCCTATAGTTCCCAGTATTCTATTCACCTGGGCACCACGAAGATGTATCAAGATCTGAGGCAGCATTATTGGTGGCGTAGAATGAAGAAAGATATTGCGTCATATGTGGCTCGATACTTAAATTGTCAACAGGTTAAGTATGAGCACCAGAGGCCTGGTGGATTATTTCAGAGGATTGAGCTTCCCGAGTGGAAGTGGGAGGGGATTACTATGGACTTCGTTACTGGACTTTCGTTGACCCGGAAGAAGTTCGATGTAGTTTGGGTCATTGTTGATAGGCTGACCAAGTCAGCGCATTTCGTTCCTGTTGCAGCCACCTATTCTTCCGATAGGTTAGCTGAGATCTATATTCGGGAGATTGTTCGCCTTTAAGGTGTGCCAATATCTATCATTTCGGACCGGGGTACGCAGTTTACCTCATGTTTCTAGGGAGCAGTTCAACGAGAGTTAGGCACCTAGGTGGATTTGAGTACAGCATTTCATCCTCAGACGGACGGACAGTCCGAGCGGACTATTCAGATATTGGAGGATATGCTCTAAGCTTGTGTTATTGACTTTGCAGGTTCATGGGACCAGTTTTTGCCTTTAGTAGAGTTCGCCTACAACAACAGCTACCAGTCCAGCATCCAAATGGCTACTTATGAGGCATTGTATGGTAGGCGGTGTCGATCTCCGGTCGGATGGTTTGAGCCGGGGTAGGCTCGGTTGTTGGGTATGGATTTGGTTCAGGGGGCCTTGGACAAGGTCAAGATCATTCAGGATAGGCTTCGTACAGCTCAGTCCAGGCGAAAGAGTTATGCAGACCGCAAGGTTCGAGATGTGGCTTTCATGGTTGGTGAGTGAGTATTGCTCTGAGTGTCGCCTATGAAGGGCGCGATGAGATTTATGAAGAAGAGTAAGCTTAGCCCTAGATTCATTGGTCCGTTTGAGATTCTTGATCGAGTGGGAGAGGTGGCTTATAGACTTGCATTGCCGCCCAACTTATCAGCCGTGCATCCAGTTTTTCATGTGTCTATGCTTTCAAGGTATCACGGCCATCCAGCCTACGTGTTAGATTTTAGCACTGTCCAGTTGGACAAGTATCTGTCTTATGAGGAGGAGCCGATAGCTATTTTAGACCGGCAGGTTTGTCAGTTGATATCCAAGAGTTTCCCTTCTATTCGTGTTTAGTGGAGAGGTAAGCCTCTTGAGGTATCTACCTGGGAGTCCAAATCTGACACTACTGAAAATTTGGCCTACTGTAACGATTAGAAAACCGTTCCCACAGACTGTAAAACTATTACCATAGGTATATTGGAACGGTTTACAACCCGTTACATCAGCCCCCGTGCCCATAGATCTATTGGAACGGTTCTTGCAACGGTTTGCATCGCCGTGCCTATAGGTACGTCTATCGCAACGGTTTTTCCCTTATCTGTTAGAACGTTTATTTTCTTCAATTGGAACGGTTTAAAACCGTTGCTACATTATTTATACAACGGTTCTTAACGGTTACCATATTATTTAAAGCAATACTTATGTAAGCTATGGTTACGGTTATTTATAGATATAGCAACGATTTCTTTAAGCCACCGCAACGGTTATATTTGTATTTGGAACGGTTTATAGTTCAATTTGGAACATTTTATAGGACCTAAAATTTAAATACATCATAAAATGAGACTATTAATAATATAAAATTATCCATCAAGCAAATAATATGCATAAAGGAAATGTTCTACCCCAAGTACATAAGTTTAGTACATTTCAAGAGAGTAAGTAAGTTCCAAAAATATTGATAACAAAAGATTCCGAAAACATTCATCTATAACAATTCAAAATTCTATCTCAAGTAAAGTCTATTTCTTTTTCATCACCCATTTCATGATCATCTCCATCTACAAAAGAGGATAAGTAAAGTTATTAATAGTTAGAAAATAGAAGAACCAACTTACAAATTCAATAGAACCAAAATTATTGAGGGATCACGAGGGTGGCGCATAACATCAAGGCCAACAATAGGCGGACAATATAGGTTAGCAAATAATAGAGGAACATTTAAACCAAAAAATAGCTAACTTGAGAGCTCACCGGTGCAGATTTGCTGCTAAAATTGTTGCAGGAAACTGATCAGAAACAGCCTAGATTTCAACTTTAAGTTGCTGCAATTTTGCTGTTAAGTTGTTAAATAGGAAGAAGCAGGACAATATTAGGTTTTTAAACAAGAAGAAATAGGAAACTATCAGCAAGAATGTAGATGCGTTACCAAACTAACCCAAGCAGAATGTAGATTTCAGAAAATTACAAAGAAACAGAAAATGGGTTGTTGGTCTGCTGAAAATGCCACTAAAGTTTTTCTCAAAACCATGGACATGGTAATTACAATTCTGAACTTATCATATCTGAAATCTGATATACAATTCAAATACTTTTTTCTCCTCAAGTTGTTACTAATGTTATGTTGATCTGATTCAGGGAAAGAGAACTACAAAACCAAACAGAGCAGAGTTCATTTCCGCGCTCGTAACAGGAAACAATGTACAACTTATGGTATTTGCTTGTGCAAATGTTTCAGACTACACCACCCTTGCACTGGTGGCAGCAGCTCAACAAACAGGTGGTTGATACATTACACTTACTACCAGATACAACTAATCTTTTAGAGAATTTTAGTAGATTGGAATTGTAAATACTTATTTAATGTAGAATACTTCAGCTTTCATGGAAAACTACCAAAGATTCAACAAATATACAGAGAGGAAAATAGGAAAGAGAGCTGTCAAATAGGATACTTATCCATATATTGAAAAATAGGATACCAATCTGCACAAAACAAGATTGAAATGAAGAAGTAGCAGGATGGTTTGGCATGTCACCTATTCAGTTATTAGAATGTTGTTGTCTCTTTGACATTATATACTTAAGAAGAAGCTAAAGGTTTCTCAATCAACTATGGTTTATCTTAGTAATATGAAGATTGTTATTAAAAAGAGAGAAAAGATTACCCATGCATTACGTCATATTAGGATGTAGATGATTCTTTATCTTATGGTTCCCTGTTCTTTCTTGATGATGTGGTCTGATTTTGCAGATGCATCTCGTAGAAAAATGGATAACCTTCAGATGGTACCAAAAAAGTTGTTCGCATCAGTCAACAGTGGAGAAGAGAAACCATTTGATTTCTTAAATATACTATTTGGTATGTCTGCTGAAATAATAGTAATACCATGACAATATTGGAGCGCGCTTGTCATATATTACCACTCTCTCTCTATCCATTTATTTTCAATTGAATGTAAACTGCTGCAGCAATAGTGGCTTGTCATGAGTGGGAATTTGATATTTATGAGAAAGTGTAAATATATGTATAAATTCAAGCGATAAACCCACCAATCAAGAAAGATTCAGTGATAAACCTATCAAAATGCAGAATAATTTATTCCCTGGAGCAGCTTGGTGCTCATATACGGGTAAGTATCCGAAGTTTGATAGAATTTCAAACAGATTTCTAGATAAAATTGCACAAGTTATCCAGAGCTAGCTTGACGTACATACATATATAGACGCAGACATTGCATATATACACACGCGCGCGCGCGCACACACACAGAGCCCAGAGTCAGTCGGAAAGGATCAAATATCATTTATATTAGCTATAATATTGCTATAATTTCATGGAGGTTAGAAATTACCAACTGTGTTTCACACTTGAAGACTTGGACAGCTGAAGAGAAGAGTAAATAATGTTACCAGATCTCCAATCCTGCAAAATTGAATCATGTTAGAATAATTTTATAAAGGAAATAAATAAAAATAATCATAAAATATTTATTTAAACAAGGCATTATCACTCACTCAATGAAAGCAAGATATAGGTGCTGAATTTCAACTCCAAATGCGCGCAGGTAGTTTTAGCTCCATTCCTAAATGACCTCTTTCACCACCAAAACCCCAACACTTCTCCTAACTTTTTTTCTACTTCAACTTCCATTCAGGCAAGCATGATACCAACAGGGGAAACCATGGTATCCTTATTGCCATGATACCAACAGGGGGAGCATGAGCAATTCAACTGAATTCATTGGGTAAAATGGTTGAGTACACAGATAAAAAGTCAAATTCTTAATTAAAGGGTAGTGCACCCTGCAAACTATTTAGATTTATTTTTAAAATGATGCCAACTTTTTCACACCTCAATTATTCAAATACAATCGGACAAATAGTATTTCCAGAATGACCCAAATAATACTTTTTAATTTTCTGTCTTAAGTAAATGGCTTTGAATTAGTAACCAAAAAAAGTAGGTGCAATAGAGTCTTTGAACATTTACGTGACAGCACTATAAATAAAACTCAGGAAATTGCAATATTTTCATCAAAGTTGCGAGTAAGAGTTATAAATCACTAGGTGGTGCAGAATGACACCTTTTACTACATGCTAGCAAAGAGAATATATATCAATGTAATAAATTAGTTAAAGCAGTGAATCGGAGATTTATTTAATATTTTCCCCGAACTTATTGGATGCAATTCCACTCCATTTCCTAGTCTCTCCATTTCGCCGAGTTTTTACTTGAATTGGAAATACTTGCCATGGATAAAAATAAATGAATGAGATTTGCATGACTAAAATAAACCCTTAACCATAGTTAAAGTATTTAATTCCTTCTTTTTTTTCATTCCCAAATATTTTCTAAGCTTTTGCGCCATGAGTTTATGTTAATGGCATTACAGAAGGAAATTATAATTAATCTACTGTTCTAAGCTTTTTGTTTCCCAAAATTTGACATAACAATGAATGCAATATATAATCAAAGTTGCTTTTCCCAAAAGACAACTATTTTCAACCTTTTTATTTGAAAAAGTGTAAAGATGAACAAAGAAAAGATAGAAACTTGACTTAGCTAAGAATAAGTAGGTCATGAAAATTAACCATGAATCCATGATATACAACAACATATTTATAAAATAATTTTCTGTTCCTGTTTTGAAACTGGATAGAAGTGCAGAGAGGCAAAAGTAAATTAAGGAGAATAATGGAGTAGTACTTTTCAATAAATAAACCATGGTAGTACTTCCCAGATTTTCCAATCCCCAATTTACCCTTCTCGTATCCCCAGAACTCGATCGCGTATTATTGCCAAGGTGCATGATACCAACAGGGGGAAACCATGGTATCCTCATCGCCTCTCCTCTCACAGTGAGAAAACTCTTCAAACCCTAAATGACCCTAAATTTCAACTCCACAATATTAACCAAATTTTGCTCGGTTCATTTACTGAGCATCGTTTAGAAAGTTCTGAATTAGATACAGAATCATAATATTTTGGGTATTATTAATAGGTTACTATAAAAAATATGATTTGGCGTTGAATGTGTTTGAATGGGTTCAAAATCGACTCGATTCTGGGGTTTGGTTAAATGGGTCTGTTATTGCTGTGGATGGATGCAGTTAAATAGAAGGTCTGTCTTGCACGGGTCTATTTTATTCTGGAGGTACATGAATGTGGTTAAACCGAAGGGATGACTGAGATTTTAAAGAAAATAAACAAAAATGGTTGGAATCGTAATAAAAAATGCAACTTACCGGAGCCACCGATGGTGGTTGTCTTCCTCGTAATCTCCGGTGAAGGTTTTTGGAAGAGAGAGATCGGAACTTTTTGGAAGAGATGGTGTTTGTTCTCGTAATCTCCGTGTCTATAGGTATATTATTAGTTTTTATTATTTTATTAAATATTAAACATATTTTATATTTAATATAGAAGCGGGGTATATAAATTTAGCGGGCCGGCCAAAAACTTGGGGAAAATTATAGAGGGAATTAGTAACCGTTGCCATACATTAAAATTGCAAACATCCGTTACAATAGATAATTTTATTGCTACGGTTGTCCAAAATCATTTTCATAGAAACTCTACTGTAACGGTTTTTAGACTACTGCAACGGTTTAGGGGCTAAACTGTGCCGATAGTACCAACTACCTTACGCAACGGTTAAAACCGTTGCAACAGACCATCTATAGCAACGGTTACAGAACCGTAGCAATAAAAAGCGTTGCCATAGCTCCAATTTCTAGTAGTGTGATATGCGGGGCCGTTATCCTCATCTATTTTCTGGCTCATGTACTTCTTTCTTTTGTCCGTTCGAGGACAAACGGTTATTTTAGAGGTGGAAAATGTGACGACCCAAAGGGTCATCACCTATTTTTCTATTCATTACATGCTTCTGAGGCCTTGAAAACCTCATTTTTAGCTGCCTCGATTTGCATGCGCAGTCCGGGCATGTAGCCGGAAAGACTAAATGTGAAATTCTATGAAAAATGCTAAAATTTGGTATTAAAATGAATAAGTTTGACTTTGGTCAATATTTTGGATAAACGGACCCGGATCCTTTATTTGACGGTCCCGGAGGGTCCGTAGAAAAATATGGGACTCGAGCGTATGCCCGGAATCGAATTCCGAGGTCTCAAGCCTGAGAAATGAATTTTTGAGTAAAATTGTTTTTCTGAAATTATTAAGGAAAATTGAAATGAAAATCGATTAGAACGTGTTGGTATCGGGCCCGTATTTTGGTTCCGGCGCCCGGTACAGGTCTTATATGTGATTTAAGATATTTCTGTGATGTTTGGTTGAAATCGGACGTCGTCCGACGTGTTTCGGACTATAAGTTCTAAATTTAAAAGTTTATGAAGTTTGAAGAAAAACTATTGTTTTTTAGGCTTGATTCATTGTTTTTGATGTTATCTTGGCGATTTGATCGCACGGTTAAGTTCGTTGGATGTTTTTGAGGTTGTATGTATGTCCGGTTTGGAGCCCCGAGGGCTGGGGTGAATTTTTAGTAGGTTCCGGAAGGTCTTAGACTTAAAATACTAGGTGTTGCAGGTTCAAGAGAATTGCAGGCTCCAGCGCGTCCGCAGTCGCCTTAGTGTGATCCGCAGTGCGTGCTGTGCGGACGCGGTCACCTTAGTGCGGTCCGCGTAGCAAACTTCTGAGAGCCAGCACTCTCCAGGTCTATCAGCACAGCCGCGTTCCCCTTTGTGCGGTACGCGTTGGAGGATTTAGAGAGTTGTATTTTGTTCAGTTCTTCAGCGCGGCCGCGGTCCATTTTTGCGCAGTCCCCGCTGGGTCTTTAGGGAGGGTATATAAAGATGGGAATTTCAGATATTTTTCACTTTTTCAAAAACTCAAAACATAAGAGGCTATTTTCCAAAAATTTCTTCTTCTTCAAAACGATTGGTAAGTGATTTCTAACTCATTTTCTTCACTCCTTAATATCTTTTAACTTAATTTCAACTTCAAAATAAAGATTTTAATGGGGAAATTTGGGAATTTTGGATAGAAACTAGGTTTTCTAAAATTGGGGGGTTTTGGACCTCAATTCGAGGTCCGATTCCAAGATAAATTATATAATTGAGTTCATGGGGGAATGGGTAATCGGGTTTTGGTTCGAACCTCAGGTTTTGATCATGTGGGCCCGGGAATTTTTGACCTTTTTGGGGAAAATGATGAAAAAGCTATAATTAGACATTGGGTTTGATTTTTTTAGCACATATTGATACTATGAAGTCATTATTGAATAAATTTGGTTGAGTTGGAGCCGAATTCGAGAGGGAAAGCGGTTGTTGAGGATTGAATTGGCCGTGGAAGTTCGAGGTAAGTGTTTTGTCTAACCTTAGCTTGAGGGAATAGGAGTTGAGTCTTGTTTGCTATTTGCTAATTGTCGAGTACGGTGTATAGGCATGGTGACGAGTATCTATATATTGGTGTCTAGCATGACCGTGAGTCCTTAAAATGCGGTTATCATGATTTTTGTTGTAAATTCCGTGCTTAATTGAGGATTTCTATGTATTGTAAAGAACATGTGAAAGACATTACGATGATTTAATTCTCTGGAACATTGACTCGAATGATAAAGTGAATTATAAAGTAAGGAACGAAAGAGAGAGATGATTTATGGGTTATTCCCTTGCCGGGACGTTTTGTTATGTGTTGGTTTTCTCCCTTGCCGGGATATTGAGTTTATTGATATTGTTCCCTTGCCGGGATTTAACTGCTTATTTGTATTCCCTTGCCGGGATTTCTTCCATTATTTGTTTACTTCTTTGCCTCGTATTTGTGACTGTTGTTCGGATGAGGAATAATGATAAATTATATTTAAGGATCGGGTTGCACCCCGCAATAATGATATTTATGGGTCGGGTTGCACGCCGCAGCAACGATATTTGTGGGTCGGGTTGCATGCCGCCACAATGATATCTATGGGTTGGGTTGCATGATGCAATAATGATATCTATGGATCGGGTTGCACGCCGCAACAATGATATCTATGGGTCGGGTTGCACACCGCAACAATGATATTTATGGGTCGGGTTGCACGCCGCAACAATGATATCTCTGGATCGGGTTGCACGCCACAAAAATGATATTTATGGTCGGATTGCACGCCGCAACAATGATATTTGAGGATCGGGTTGCACGCCACAACAGTTGTTGATTCAAGTGTGTTTATTTGGTATGTTCGTTTCTTGATTCGCTATAAATTCTTGGCTGCCTCTATCTTTATATTGTGGTTTCCTAATTGTAACTGTTGCCTCCCCACAACATGTTTCCCTCTCTTTTATTGACTGTTTACTTCCTGTATTTCTTTTCGCTGTATGTATATATATTTGAACTGCACAGGTTTATCCAGTAGTCTGGTCCTCGCCTTGTCACTACTTCGCCGAGGTTAGGCTAGGCACTTACCAGCACATGGGGTCAGTTGTGCTGATGCTACACTCTGTGCTCTTTTGCATAGATCCAGTTTTTGTCAGCAGCTCCAGTAGCGTGGGTGCAGGTTTTCAGTCCAGCGAGACATCGAGGTAGCCTTGCAGGCGTCCGCAGGCCCGACGTCTCCCCTATCCATTATATTGACTATTGTCTCATTGTATCCGAGAAAAAATAGAGATGTTTCTTTCAGACCCTGTATTTAGTATTCTTATATGTTCGTGAGTATCTGACTCCAGTTCTTGGGTAGAGTTTCATGTTGGGATTTCCGTATTATGTTTCAGTTATTTAAATTTAAGACTTCCGCTTATGATTTTTGTACCGTTGCTTTCATTCTACTGCTGTTAATTATTAAAAAGGGATACGGGTATAATGAAAAGTAATCAAGTTTGGCTTGCCTAGCTTCCACGAGTAGGCACCATCATGACTCCCGAGGCTGGGGATTCCGGGTCGTGACAGTTATACGAAAGTATATTATTTTCTCCCCTCACAAGTGGTTCATGGTCAGGAACCAAATAATTCCATCTTATTATTATTGGTGTGCGATGTATATTTTGATTAACACCATAACGCACAAAGATAGGTTCTCAAAGTTGAGGAAACAAGTTAGTTTTTCTAACATGAGGGGGAGACATGATAAACCGCTGAGAAAACGTTACGTGGAATGAATTATCATTTGTTCATATAGATCCTCAAATAAGATAATATGAACTTAAAGTTCATAAAAAGATAATTCATATAAAATATATTGCAAAGCATTCCAGACACATTTGCTGACCCAAAAAAAGTAAATATATTCTCATTGCAAATGATCCTATTAAGTCCTAGAAGGACAAAGTCTATGGTACGCTAAAAGCATATAGACAAATCAGTTTCAAATAAACTTCTTGATACAGAAGATGAGCAAATGATCAAAATGATCATAATAAAGGAGGCAACTGATCTAGAAGATCACATGACATAACACTTCATGATATCTCATGAGAGATTCAAGTACCTGAATATATGAATGAAGATATCTCTATGTTATGTCATTATGAAAATATATTGAAACTGATATAAAATGTTTGTCGACGACATCTATGATAGCGCTAAGTATAGATGAGGATCTTAAGTCTGCCGCTTATAGACACAAAAATATTGGCCAAATGAAAGAGACACAATTCAAATAGAATTAGTTTCATATGAAAGACATGTAGTTTTGAACATGTAGTTCAAACACTTAAAAGTATAAAGTCAATGGTATGTGCAATCAGTTATATGTCTAGCATGACATGAAAAGTTGATATGCATCTAAAGTCTATTATATGGGTTATATGACTTTACTTATTCGACAATCTATGAAGGATTTAAGTTGCTTGAAGCATATACAATTCTTGATCTTGAAGTACCACATCCTCAGTGCAATTTGTGCATATATGTATTTTGCTATAATTATAAGCATGATATGATAGCGAGAATCTCTATGGCGATATTGAAGAGCCATTCCACGACATTATATGAAGACATTATATACCTATAAAGAATGATGATTTCAAGGTGCGATATATTCGTTTAAGTTAATATGGCTGATTTGTTCATCAAATCTCTACCAAAGATCTTTTGAAAATGGTGCACAAGATTGGAATGCAAATGCTCAAGGATGTGAATTGATGCTCTCATCAGAGGGAGTTAATATGCGCTGTACTCTTTTTCCCTTACAAGGTTTTGTCCCACTGGGTTTTCCTTGCAAGATTTTTAACGGGGCAACCAAAAGGCGTATTATTAGATATGTGTACTCTTTTTCCTTTTCTAGATTTTCCCATTGCGTTTTATTTTAGTTAAGGTCTTAACGAGGCACAATATCTGTTGAATAGACATTCAAGGGGGAGTGTTATAAATAGAGTTCTATTTGTGGTGAATGTCTATATTTAGAGAGATTCTAGGGTTTATTACTTGGTGGCTAAGTCACCACCTCCCTATAAATATAGGGTTCTATTCCATTATAATTTATCCCAAATTCAATAAGAATTCTCTCTCCCTACTTTTCTCTGCAATACTATTCTCCTTATTTTTATAATATAAGCTATAAAGTTGAAATTCTAACTCTGCCTGAAATAATATTTGTTCTTCATTTTACAAGTCAAAAATTTGGAAGCCCAAGTGGTAAGACCCAAGAGGGCTTTGCATTGTGAGGTTCACCCGCACCTTACTGTAAATTATGTGGGCGTTTGGAAATAAGAATTATAAAATTTCGAAAAAAGTAAAATCTTTTTTCAAGAGACAATGGTATTTAAAAATTACATCCTCCGGTCCAAAATAAGTGATTTTTTAGAATGTTTTTACACATATTAAGAAATTCACCTTTAAGCATTAATTAGCAATGGAATTGACCACATTAACCTTTACGATACATAAACACTCCTAACACATATTCCAACACTATTTACTCCAAGGACAATGTAGGAAAAAAATAATTAATTCATCTTGAAATTTGGAAAAATCACTTATTTTGGACCACAAGAAAAAGGCCGAAAATCACTTATTTTGGACCGGAGGATGTAGAGTTTTATTTTGGATAACTATAATTTTGGGCTATTTTTGAATTTTTGTGAGTGATATGATGTAACAACCCGACCGGTCGTTTTAAACTTTTGCACTTTGATCGCCAGTTCTAAAGCATGACTTGCCCCGTGTTGGGTATTATGACTAATGTAGATCGTTGGTTTTGGTTTTCGGGAAGATTTGGAATGAATTTGAAAGGTTTGACCGAGAGCTTACTTATTTGTATATGAGATCGGATAGGAGTTTTTATGATTTGGTTCGCTTCGTTAGATGATTTGTGACTTAGGAGTGTGATCGGAAGTGATTTTGGAGGTCCGGTGTAGAATTAGGCTTGAATTGGCGAAGTTAGTATTTTGGCGAATTCCAGTCGATAGGTGGGATTTTGATTTGAGGGTCGGAATGGAATTTTGAGAGTTGTTGTAGCTTCGTTAAGTGATTTGGGACGTGTGTGCAAAGTTTCAGGTCATTCGGAAGTCGTTTGGTTGGGTTTTTGATCGAATGCGTGTTTCGGGAGTTTTAGAAGAACTTAGGCTTGAATCCAATGTAATTTGATAGTTTTGGTGTCGGTTGAGGTGTTTTGATGATTGGAGCAAGTTTGAATGATGTTTTAGGATGGGTTGGCACTTTTGGTTAAGATCTCGGGGGCCTCGGGGTGATTTCGGATGGCTATCGGGATGAATTTTGGACTTGTATTATTGCTGAACATTTGTTGTTGCTGGTATTCCGCACCTGCGGAAAAGGGACCGCAGGTGCGGTCTTGTAGATGCGGGTAAGTGGTCGCATGTGCGAGTTTTTGCTAGGAAGGTTGGTTTCCGCAGATGTAGACAAGGAGATGCATTTGCGGTGTCGCAGATGCGGCGTGGGCATCGTAGGTGCAAAATTTGGACATAAGGGAATTTACGCAGAAGCGGATATGGGTTCGCAGAAGCGGAAGCCGGAGATGCGGATTTAGACCGCAGAAGCGGTCCAGGGCAAATAGTGAAGCTCCGCAGAAGCAGAGGATTTCCATAGAAGCGGTAAACGGATCGCAGATGCGAAAAAAGCCTGGCAGTAGGGTTTTAAAATTTTCATTTTTTTTGTTCCGCGAGCTAAGCTATTGTTCCACCATTTTGAACGTCCTTGAGAGCTTTTGGACGGGAATTGAATAGGGTTTCGACTGGGGTTGATTGGAGGTAAGTCCTATGAACTAAAAAACACGATTTTATTGTGAATTGACCTTGAAATCCACGGAAACTTAGCAAAAAGGGGAAGAACTAGGGCTTGAGTTTTAATATTTCATATTGGAATTTGAGGGGTCATTTGGACTCCAATTTTGGTGTTCTTTATATGTATAGACTCGTGGCGAGATAAGGAACCCGTTGGTGTAAGAATTTTTGAGTTTCGAGAAGTGGGCCAGAGGCTCAGGTTTTTGTAATTTCAAGATTTGTGCCCGTCATTGTTTGTTTTTGGTTGGGCTTTGTTCCCTTGGCATATTGTGATGTATTCGATTTGTCTTTCGATAGATTTGACACGCGTGGAGGCCGAATTGAGGGACAAAGGCGTCGCGAGCTAGAGGTTTTGCCGGTTCGAGGTGAGTAATGATTGTAAATGATATCTTGAGTGTTTGAAACCCCGAATTTGCACATCGTAGTGCCATATTGAGGTGACTTGCACGCCAGATAGCGAGCGTGGGGTAGAGCACCGTTGGGAATTGTGACTTGAACCATCCCGATTAATGAATTTTCCGCGTGCTTGACCGAAACTTATTTGTTATTATCATGATTTGGGCTGATTGCCATATGTAGGCTTTGTGCCAATTATTTGAACACTTCGGGGATTTTATCACTGTTTCCTCACTGTTTTGACGTATTATTTGAACTCAGTCTTGTTGATATCTATTGTTTTACAAACTCCGCCAATTTTACTCAGATTTGAAACTTAAATGATATTTCTAAATGATATTTCGGGCTGAGAACTACTGTTTTACAAATGCCCGAGGGCTTGTGATGATTTTCGGACTGAGTGAGGCCAAGGGCCATATGTGAGGATATGCTGAGTGATATGAGGCCGAGGGCCTGAGATACCTTATATTCCACGAGGTGGCTTGAGTGACGTGAGGAGGCTTTCAGGCCTTGTGAGTGACGTGAGGAGGCTTTCAGGCCTTGTGAGTGATGTGAGGAGGCTTTCAGGCTTATGAGTGATGTGAGAAGGTTTTCAGGACTTACTTTACATGCCACGAGGTGGCTTGATATTGCGCTTGGGCCGTAAGGGGCTCCTCCCGGAGTCTGCACACCCCCAGTGAGCGCCGTCGATGATATATGAATCGGGATGCACGCCGCAGTGAGATGTGGATAGGGCTGCATGCCGCAGCGATTACTATATGATACTGTTCTAAGAGTGATTTGAGGGAGAGAGCTTGAGGGGCTGAGAGTGTTTCTGAGAGTGAGCCCGAGGGGCTGGTACTGTTTCGAGATATTGCTTGAGGGGCGAACTTTTATGTGCTCATCTTGCATATTTATTTGCCTTTTTACCTGTTATACTGGGGTATCTGTGCCTGAGGAGCGGATTTTTCTGTGCTTATCAGCACTAACTATTTTGAAATCATTTTCATAACTATTGAAAAGATCATTTTCAAAATAGTTTTAAACTAAGCCAAGATATTTCCAAAGATTTCACAGCCTTACTATTTTTCTCGAAGGATTGTACCCTGCTTTTATACAGCATGATGGTTTGCTTTACGTGATTTCTTACTGCTCAGTTGTTATTTACCTTTATTACTCACTGAGTTGGAGTACTCACTTTACTACTTACACCTCGTGTGCAGATGCAGGTATCTATTCACCCGGTAGCGGGTTTGGGCCGATCAGAGGCAGAATTATATGAGTTAAGGAGGTGATTGTCAGTGTTCGCAGCACATGTTTCTCTTTTTTTTCATTATTCTGGTTTTGTATATTTTAGACCTTGTAGTGGATTTACATTTTGATAGATGCTCGTGACTTGTGACACCCCGATTAGAGGTGTGTTCGGTCGCATTTCCGCTAATTAATGCTATTAAGTCATATTTAAGTTGTATTTATGTTTAACTATTTTTGAAAAGACGATTTGGGTTAGTTGGTTGGCCTCGTCTTCACGAGAGGCGCTATCACGACCAGTGCAGGGTTTGGGTCGTGACAAGTTGGTATCAGAGCCTAGGTTACTAGGTCTCACGAGTCATGAGCAGGTTTAGTAGTCTCGCGGATCGGTACGGAGACGTCTGTATTTATCCTCGAGAGGCTGCAGAACCTTTAGGAAAACTTCACATTCTTGAATTTTTATCGTGCGTCCTTGATTTAGCTTGAAAAGAAACTCTTGAAATTCCTTCCACACGTTTGTATGCACACATAAACGCTCAGTATCAGATGTGCCTTGATGGCTTGTGATTGCCCGATCAAGGGGCGAGATGTGATCTCTGTGAATTTGATGTTGGGCCAGTCTGGAGGACTTGAAGCTAGATCTTTGCCTAGGGCTTGAGCACTGAGGTGCTGATTGTGTGAGTAAGTGTATTGAACTTATATGTTTGGCAGTGTTCCGATTAGTGGAAGTGACGGTTGAATAGCTATGTGATGAGTATGTAGTACTGCGTGATGTATCTATGTAACTTGGAAGCGACGAGGAAGGCCTGCGGGATGATAAATGAACTATTAAGTGTATGATTCCATTGTGATTGGATGTGTAGCTCCGAGTTATGGGTGCGTGAATAATCTTTTCGTGTCTCCTAGAAGGGAGTGAAGTAAATTTCATGTTGCGGTATGAGTTCAGACTCAGGAAGACTAAGTGGCTGTGTAATGCGTATGACAGTGGAAGGTATATGGAAATGTTATATTGAGGCGAAGCAGGTAGGTTATCCCCTGTGAAGTGTTCCAAAGTGGTGTGATCCTTATGTGTATGTTAGAAGGTCTCATGTGTAATGGAAGGGTACGTGTTGAAATTTGAGATTTCGGATAGCTTAAGAGAGTGGGCTTGACTATTGCGGGGATGAGTGCGAGATTTTGCAGAAGATTACAGCACTGGATGACCTGTGTTTTCACAACTAATAAATGATTTGAGTTAAATCTCACTATGGTATTGTGGCATCAATAAAGTAAAAGTGTTATGAGATATTGAGTGTATCTTGATCTCTGGCTTCGAGCCAAGTGGGGGAGTCTGCTGTGAGCAGTCGACTACACGGTTAGGTGCAATGTTGGTTCCAGTTTGGGGCGTACGAGTGAGTTAGCTATGGCTAGAGTAAAGGAAAATTTCGACAAAGGTTCTTCAGAGTTGCTTGGTTCTTCAGAGTAAAGCATTCTGGAATATGGTGTTTCTGGGGATATTGAGAGAGTATTCAGCGACTTATGGGTTTTAGACAGTGTGGTCTTGTGCTTGGGTCTCGGGTAATGAGCCTGGGTTGAGAGATTGGGGTACTACAACAAGAGGGGATATCAAGTTGAAAATGAATCAGAAGGAAATCTAGATAGATGAAGTAGCTTGATAGTAGACCGAATCAGTATGGAAAGGCTGTGATTAATTCTTTGTGTGTGTTCGACGTAATGGGTTCGTACAGGTATTTTGCAGCAAAGCTCTTGAGTTCTGACTGCCTGCTTAGCTTGGTCTAGTTAGAAGGATTCAGTCCTGGCAGTTTAGCTTGTGCAAATGGAATTGGGAGAGAGTTCTTGTTGGGTTTTACCGTGATTTGGAGATGTATATTTTCTATGGGCATGCGGAGCATGGGATGTGTAATGATTTTTCTTCTAAATAGGATTAGTGGAAGTTCTTGGCTAGATGAGTTACAGTTCAGTTCTAAAAAGAAGTTCATGAAACTCTTAGGCAACGGGTAGCCTCAGGTAATCAAGGAAATGGTACTGCTAATTGGAAGTGATTTGACGGGAGTATATGTTTAAAAAAAAGGGTAATGTGATTAAACTGATGACACTTTGGTAGTATTGCGGCACTTTCTTCTTGGGTCGACTGGGGTTATTCAGGTTGCTTGGTGGCACTAGAAAATCTTAGAGTATCTACGTGGAATGATTAGGTATTAAAGGTATGGCATGTGTTCAGATGGAAAAATTGGGATCAGATATGGCGATTCATGTGCCGTGTGGATGTGGAGACGGAAGTTCTCATAATCAGGCTATGGTAGGGTATGTTAGATTCGGATGTGATATTGGGATTTAGACTGGTTGTCTCCGTATTGGGTTATTCAGAACTATTGCGCTATGGGCTATACCGGAATGCCACGGGTTGAGTGGCGAGGTGTGTCAGAGTATATCCTGGTAGAGTGGTTTTGTTGCGACCAAAACACTCACGCAAGTGTACGCGATCGACAAGTAATATAGTAGTAAGTAAAGTATTATTCCCACGAGGAATTGTGATCAACTTCTCGACTGATGTAGACTCAAACAATTATCAATTCAAGCTAAATTGTCATAATATATATATATATATATATATATATATATATATATTCTTGAAAAGTACACAAATCTTGTTCAACGCCATATTCAGTGAATTCTTTTGATTTTTATTCTGTGTCCGGTACTATATTGGAACCTCACTAAATTCGAGTA
>MU721586.1:0-12494 GCA_026770625.1 Nicotiana glauca | reverse complement strand
AACATGGTATCAGAGCACTAGGTTCCCGTCGGTCTCACGAGTCATGAGCAAGTCTAGTAGAGTCTCGCGGATCGGTACGGAGATGTATGTACTTATCCTCGGGAGGCTACAGAGCTGTTAGGAGTACTTCCCTTCTTGATTTCCTTATTGTGCGGTTCGATTCCTTTGAGGCTTATGCCTTTGATTCCTTCCCACTCAATCTTACGCGACGCGAGCGCTTGTTATAAATCGAAAATTGAAGAATTGTAATGGCACTACAAATGTGGTGCGCGATGATTTTCCCGGTATAGTTGATTGTACTATTATAGTCTCATTTTGGAGGGATATTCTATTGTTTCAGCTCAGTAACAGAACTTCTAAGAGCCTTGAGGCTAGGCACAGGTTGCCATGATGCTTATGAACAATTATTCCGCAGTGTTGTTGTGATGGTAGGGTGTTTGCCCATGTGTCGGGGTAGTGAATGAATTGAAGGGAGGTTTACTCAGTGTGTAATCAAGGGATTCAATATTTTATTCCTGTCAGGGGAAAGTCAATCGAACTAAGGATGGTCAGGTGTGGGCTGGTGGAAGTAATGAGGCTTGGTATTTGCATGCGTGGTTGAGCTTTCTTTTATGAGAGGGTGTCGTGGTCCTGATTGAACGTACTAAGTTTGTCGATGTTATAATCTGCTACAATTCGCCTTTATGGAAGGATATTGTGAAATAATATTGGAGGTACAATTGTCAGATATCGCATGATGCGGTGGTTTAAGATCGAATCAGAATTTCTAATGTTGACGGCTCGATAAAGATGACCTTTGGAAAGATTTAAAGTTAGCAACAATGGTGGATTCAAGTGCCACGAAGATAGATTCCATTTAAGGCAACAATTGAGCAGCAAAGTATGAGGAAGGACATGTGGGAAGTGTCATGCGGTGTTTAAAAT
Source organism: Nicotiana glauca (assembly GCA_026770625.1). Lineage (NCBI taxonomy): Eukaryota > Viridiplantae > Streptophyta > Magnoliopsida > Solanales > Solanaceae > Nicotiana > Nicotiana glauca. The sequence continues at coordinate 11,570 of MU721586.1, read as the reverse complement.
TTCTAAAAGGCCAAGTATGAGAAGAAAGGTCGAGTGACCGATTAAGGAGATGGGTTCTGCCAAAGTGGGAGAGTGGCGGGTGTTGCATATGAGCTTGGTAGTAGGACTACGCGCCTTAAAGAGAGTTTGGATCGAATTCGCGATTTTGACGATTGGTGATTGAAGCCTACTGGTATGATGTGAAGTATGGGCTATTATGCGGCAGAAGATTGATAAGGCAGAAAAGAGCTGCTTGAAATAGAGGAGGGTGCAGCATAACCCTGAATTAGAAGGATGTTGCCGCACATTTAATTGATGTCCGCGAGGGGTGAATGGACTTGTGCAGCTGGAAGGTGAGCTCGGACTCAGGATGGGCTATTGGTGTCATAGTGAATGCACCCCGTGCAGCGGCGTGGGAAGATGTCGGGAGGTGATTCCCCTAGGTGGGTTATTCCCCGTGAGCAGATTAGCGGTCGCGTGGTTAGCGAAGCTTCTGCAAGGAATTATATTGGTTGTTCAACAAAGAGATCGATCGTGCGAATGTGGATGATGATTCAAAATACGAAGGATGGGTATTTACAGAAGGATTGCGAGAATTTGCGGCGGATGATTGCGCAAGGTTATAGCAATAAGAGGTAAAGAATTCGGGTGAATTCCAGCGTTGTGTGTTAATGGCTTCAAGCTAAGTGGGAGAGCCCCACTGCTTATGAATCGGTTTGCATGGTTAGCTACTCATGAGGATTCTGGTTATTTGCATGCTGAGGGGATATCCCAGCTACGGAAAAATACCATAAGTAGTAATTTGAGCAGAGGAATTACTAAAGACGTGCTACGGTTGGCCTTATGGGCTCATGTTTGAATTGGGGAAAAGATTCAGGATTTATGCCTCGTATATATGCAGGTTTCAGAGGAAGTGATTTCGCCGGGTGCTTCGTCGAGAGGGTATTCATGTGTCATAAGATTTATGGAGTGGATTAAATTCGGGACCAAGTCAGAGCGGGTGGCTCTCAATAATGGTCCTAGTGAATTCGGAAGTTAAAGTGTGGTGCCTAATGATTTCAAGCCTATAAGTACAACTAAGAATCAAGCTTTGTAGCAGCTTATGAGAAGGCGCCCAGAATGTTCTATAATGTGTTACCTTGTGGTGTAGCATTTGGGTGTTATGAAATAGTTCGTGGGAATTGATGTCGCACCTCCTTTTGCGCCTACCGCACCCCGCGAAGGGATGTGGTAAAGGGATTTTTTCCAATTAAAGGACAATCGAGACGGGATTTGATTATTGAGAAATGGAGTCACCACTTGAGAGATTTATGGTGTCCCAAGTCACCGGTTTGAATCCCGAATCGAGGAAAAAGTTGACTCCGTATTATAGTCTACGTACCAGAAATCCGGATAAGGAATTCTGTTAACCCGGGAGAAGGTGTTAGGCATTCCCGACTTCCGTGGTTCTAGCACGGTCGCTCAACTGTTATATTCGGCTTAAATTATCTGATTTTAGTACATGCTCAAACCTATGTGCCTTTTTTACCTTTTAACCGCTTTTGATTATTATTATTTTTATAAGAATTGCAACGTCGTGAAAATACATCTCAAACCACGTCACATCAATGTACCCGTGATTATTGACGTATTTCAACTCCATTGAGATTTGGATTTGGGTCACATAAATGTGCACCCGAATTTAAGAAAGTGAGATTATTAACACGCGCCTAAAGAGTCTAACACGTTATTATTTTGGGAAGGCCGTGAAATTTGTTAAACAGCCCACCTCGATATCTAAATGTTTTAATATATACACTTATGAGGGCCCCGCAGCTTGCGTTTTATTTGGCGAGGCTCGTCTCACTTATTTTAAAAGGATAACCCTAAAGTGACTACATTTTTTTTCTATTAAGTGTGTCTCTAAATATAAAGAAAATCTCCAAATTAATTACATGCTTGAAAAGGTCGTAACTTATTAGTTATTAGTTTAAGACAAATGCAAACAGAAAATTATAATCGAGCTTGCACAAAGGGGAATTATTTCGTGCCTTATTCTATACTAAAGTTAAGATCATGAATAGAACACGAGATTGACAAACATTAATATCAAAACAAGCTAACTATTCTCTAACTAAATTAGCCTAATCATTATTAGATGAACTAGACTATTGGAATTAACTACGTGAAATTCAAAACCATTGGGGACTTCATTTTTACAATCATTTGGAACCAAAATTAATCCTTAATCACTAATGCTCATTTACTTAATCAACACTTGAAAAGTCTATTATCATTAATGTTCAAAGGAATGTCAACACATTTTGTTTAAATCCAACTCATGCCTATTGGTAAAATATAAGAACGAACTGATAAACTGGTGAATAATCAACTCAAATCCTAATACCACTTTAATTACTAATTGCGGGCTGATTTACTTCTATGGAATACAAAACTCTTACGGATTCGAAGAAATTCGAAACAAACCAACAGTCTATTTGACTTACACAAATGTCCTGAATTACCTACCACTCATGTTATTTCATATTAACAATGCAAGTCCATTATTGCTTAAAACAATCCTTAGTCCAATCACCATAAATAATCAAACCGTACAAAAAAAAAACTCCATAAAAACACATAAAAACAAAAAGTGCAGCTTCAGCAAAATGTATCTTCCATTTCATCTCATATTTACATCTCAAGGCTACTTCAAATTTAGCTCAGTTGTGTACCTGGGATCGGAAAAACACAAGAAGAGGAAGAAAAGGATCAGCAGCAGCAATAACACAACAATAGCAAATAGCAACCAACAACAGCCCAGTAACAGATCCGAAACCAGTAAAAATTCCAGCAGCAACAAATGGAAAGAAATAACAGTCCCGAAATGACTAACGAAGTTCCAGGAATAACAAACAGCAACACGAACAGAAACAGACTGACCAAGTTGATCCCCCAATTCTCTTCAAGACCAAAGCAAAAGCACTCTGATTTTTAATAAAATAGTGACAATACTAACACTAATTTTCAGCAGTGAAAGAAAACGAATTTCTTTAGTACCCTTTTTTGATTTAAAAGCCAATCGATTTCAACTTAAAAACTCAGGATTTTTTTTAGTGTTGAAAGTCCAGCCCCTTAACCAGTCAAAAACCTCTCTTTATAGCTATTACAGACCTGCCCCCTCTTAAAACTTAACTACCCGACCAAAACCTTAAAAATCTGCCCATTTCCACTTAAATCCCACTAAGGAATGCTTTTCCTTATTTTCAGCCCCAATTCCCTCTTGTTCCCCATTAACTCATTAATTTAATGACAACTAATACTCCACTATTAGACTAATATAATTAAACAAATTCTCTAATCTTTTCATTCCCAAATTGCCCCTGAATTTTACTGTTACTGCCCTGATTCTAATCTGAGGCTAAGCCTTCTTAAGTTATAACGGTCACTGATTATTAACTGCTAAATTACCAGCTATAACCAATTCTCAATCCTATTCAAACAATGATTCAAGGCAGACAATCCAATTCAGTCAGACATGGCACCAAACAAAAGGAATTGATAATGCGAGTAAAACTGAATATCAACTAGACATTCAAGCAATTATCATGCTTAAAACACAAAATTAATATAGAAGGAAGCAAAACAGATAACCTACTGGGAGAAAAGTATATACTATAGTCATTCTATTTTATCAATCAAACCTGAAAAACTAATTGACGACATGTATTCAATCGACTATACAAGCCATATTGTACAATAATTATCGACAAACAATCAGAAAAAGACAACAGGTGATTCGAGTGGCTTCTAACAGAAACAGTGAATTATAATACAACCAACTAATCGACGAAGCTATTCGAATTAGTTCATGATTTATAGCATATAACACTAAACAAACAAACAATCAGAACAGGAAGAAAGCTCGACCAAATAAAGGGTCTGGTTTGAGAAGAAGAAGAACAATGAATAGAAAGAAAATAAAACTACTATAACAACACAAATGAATAAAAATAAATCAAAATAAAAGATAGAAAATACCTCAGAGATGAATTTGGGAACAGGCGAACCCAGGTTCGAACTCAGACTCGGGCTTTTGGGGTCAAACTGACCTTAACCGAGTGTTTTCATCTGAGAACGCTTCGGCTAAGGTCGATTGGACACCCAAAACCTCATCAATTTGGACGGATTCCAAGTTTTGGAATTCTAGGGTTCTTGGGGTCGGATTTGTGGCTCGAGGGTTTCTAGCTTGATTCGAGGCAAGTGATTAATGGATTTGGTTTGGGGGTGGTCTAATGGCTTTAGGGTGTTAATTTGGTGGCCGGTGGTGTCGTTGCCGCCGGGTTTCAGGTGAAGGTGTGAGAGGGCGTCTAGGGTTTTGGCTATGATGTTCGTCTCTGAGAGAGAAGAAGAGGGGGGGTGTTGGATTGGGGGGGGGATGGGTAGGAGATTAGGTTTATATATTAGATTAGGGGATCAATCCAGACTGTTGGATGAAATGGAACCAACGATTCAGATTGAACAAGGGAGGGTAAACGGTGTCGTTTGGTTAAATGAGGGGGCGTACCGGGTTGGGCAATAGGTCGGGTGTTTTAAACGGGTAAGGGAGATGGGATTTTGACCGTTGGATTGATTGGGATGGATGGTTTGGATTAACACATCTGAAACGGCGTCGTTTTAATGTTGTTGGGGATAGACTGGACCGTTTGATCTAATGTAATCAATGGTCCAGATCGAGTGTGACTAAAACGACGTCGTTAGACGTCTGTGAAGATTGGTCAATTGGACCGGGTAAAGACAGTGTTTTGGTCCTAGACTTTGGTCAATTAAAACGGCCCAGTCCAATTTTCTTCCTATTTTTGTTCTTTTTCTTCATTTTCTCAAATTAATAAGACAAAAATTCTAATTTAATAAAATCAAAAATTAAATAAATGCTAATTAATTCTTAATAATTATTATCACACAATATTAAACACCAATTAAAAACCACACAATTCGACTTTAAATGCTAAAGATACAAATTACATTATTTTTGTGATTTTCTCATTTTTGTAAAGAACACTTAATTACTCTTAATTGTAGAATTAAATCCTAAATGCAAATGCGAAATATTTTTGTATTTTCATTAATTTAAACACACATAATCACGCACATACAAACGCAAGCAATTACCAAAAATATCACGAAAAATTCACAAAAATGCACACAATAAAACAGACAATTTTTTGTTTTGATTATGTGGGAGTAATTCATGTGCGGCAAAAATCACGTGCTCACAGCTGTCCCTCTTTGTCTGTAAACACGAAGAGTTTTTGTGCAAAGACAAAGTGAGCGAATATGAGCAATTTTTGCCCGTTCGAGTACTCCGTGTAAAGCTTTTTTGAAAGATTTGACCGAACCTCTGCTTCAAAAGGTCTCCTACATATCCTTAGCTAAAAGGGAATCAGGTCAATGTAGTTCGGGAACTTTTGGTAGCTGGGACTACCGTGGAACTGCGATTTTGTTGTAACTGCTGTTGCTGTTGCTACTACTGCTTACTGCCCTCCTTATTACACCCGGCTAAAAGAAAACAAAAAGCTAGACCAACTAGGAACTACAAATCTTATATATCTTCAACTTGCTCTTGTTGCCTTGCTTTCTTGTCGGCTTGTGTTTCCTCTGGTGCTTCTTTCTTGCGGAAATTGTTGGGTATGACACTGGCCTTTTGCTTTTTCTAAACACAAGTTTCATCATTTTGTTCTGTCCGCTGGTGATACTGCTTCCTTCATTAAAACTTGTTATGCTGGGGATTTTTGGTTGTGACCTTCCGCCTTACTGACTTCTGATTTGATCTAGAAATATATTCCTCTGTTTTGCAGGCGGGCTCCTGACTTCAATAGCAATTTAAAGGTAATTCAGCCTCCATTCTCCGGGCGGGCTCCTGACTCCATCAACAACTTAAAATATAACAACCTCCATTCTACAGGCGGGCTCCTGACTTCTTTAACAACTTAAAATATAACAACCTCCATTCTACAGGCGGGCTCCTGACTTCTTTAACAACTTAAAATTTAACAACCTCCATTCTATAGGCGGGCTCCTGACTTCAATAGCAATTTAAAGGTAATTCAGCCTCCATTCTCCAGGCGGGCTCCTGACTCCATAAACAACTTAAAATATAACAACCTCCATTCTACAGGCGGGCTCCTGACTTCTTTAACAACTTAAAATTTAACAACCTCCATTCTACAAGCGGGCTCCTGAATGCAACAACTTTAAAGTAACACCTCCGTTCTACGGGCGGGATCCCAACTTCGACAACTTAAAAGTACCACCACCGTTCTACGGGCGGGCTCCAGACTGCAACAACTTAAAAGAAACACCTCCGTTCTACGGGCGGGCTCCCAACTTCAATCTTCAAACTTGAAAAGTAACACCTTCGTTCTACGGGCGGGTCCCCGAATGCAACAACTTAAAAGTAACACCTCTGTTCTACGAGCGGGCTCCCGAATGCAGCAACTTAAAAGTATCACCTCCGTTCTACGGGCGGGCTTCCGAATGCAACAACTCAAAAGTAACACCTCCGTTCTACGGGCGGGCTCCCGAATGCAGCAACTTAAAAAGTAACACCTCCGTTCTACGGGCGGGCTACCGAATGCAGCAACTTAAAAAGTAACACCTCCATTCTACGGGCGGGCTCCCAAATGTAACAACATAAAAGTAACACCTCCGTTCTACGGGCGGACTCCCGAATGCAGCAACTTAAAAGTAACACCTCCGTTCCACGGGCGGGCTCCCGAATGCAGCAACTTACAAGTAACACCTCCATTCTACGGGCGAGCTCCCGAATGCAGCAACTTAAAAGTAACACCTCCGTTCTACGGGCGGGCTCCCGAATGCAGCAACTTACAAGTAACACCTCCATTCTACGGGCGAGCTCCCGAATGCAGCAACTTAAAAGTAACACCTCCGTTCTACGGGCGGGCTCCCGAATGCAGCAACTTACAAGTAACACCTCCATTCTACGGGCGAGCTCCCGAATGCAGCAACTTAAAAGTAACACCTCCGTTCTACGGGCGGGCTCCCGGATGCAGCAACTTACAAGTAACACCTTCGTTCTACGGACGGGCTCCCGAATGCAATAGCTGAAAAGTAACACCTCCGTTCTGCGGGCGGGCTCCTGAATGCAGCAACTTACAAGTAACACCTCCATTCTACGGGTGGGCTCCCGAATGCAACAACTTAAAAGTAACACCTCTGTTCTACGGGCGGGCTCCCGAATGCAGCAACTTACAAGTAACACCTCCGTTCTACGGGCGGGCTCCCGAATGCAACAACTTAAAAGTAACACCTCCGTTCTATGGGCGGGCTCCCAAATGCAGTAACATATGAGTAACACCTCCGTTCTACGGGCGGGCTCCCGAATGCAACAACTGAAAAGTAACTTGAATTGATTTCCTCATTCCTTCGAGAAAATTTTCAACAATGGCAGAAAATTTTCTGCCCCAGTTTTGGTGATCTTCTTTGTGGCATGCCTCTCCGCCGTAAATAACATTTTCATTTCCTGCTTCAAATCAAAGAAAATTTGTTAGTTTAAAACATGGTGAGTGGTCATGCTACTCCTGCTGGGGATGGTTTTTCCTTTTCCTTTTTCCTGCTCTGCGTTTCCAAAACTTGTTGGGGAATGATGTTATTTGCTGGGGATGATATTTCTACTGGGGATGGTTTTTCCCTTTCTCCTTTCCCCGCCCTGTGTTGTCCGACCATCTCGGTCGATAATCTGCCGGTTAAGCTCCCTCTTCGAGGATCCTTATTCACAAATCTTTTAATTGTTGCTTTTCTGCTTTTCTCCATACTTTCCCTACAATGCTAGACCAATCCATCATTTGGTCTTGCAGCAAACGTCTTTTCATTTTATTGCCTTATCTCGGGCCTATTCACATTTTTCTTTGCCCCATTTTGGCAACTGGTAGTAAGATCTGAAAAATCCTTCTCAAAAACAAATTGTTGGAGAAAAAGTCTTTAAACAAAGAAATGAAAAGAGATGTCTGCAAAGGATAGAAAAAGATAAAGTCTTTCTGAATAAATATTGGGGAGAAGAAAGAAAAAGAACTTATCTGAATGGTATAACCGATCCCAACGACCATGTCGTGCATTCCGGATTAATCAACCCAGTCTATTTGTATCAATCAATCTTTCTGATGGCCTCATTTTGCTGGGGATAAACAGGCACCCCATTCTTTGCCAAATGCGGACCCTTTCCGCCAATCTTATCTTGTCGCCTCATAGTGCCCTTCGAGGGGTTTTCACTAATAAGACTCTCTTATTTCTCTCAACTCCCGTCGCCTTATGGTGCCCGTGAAGGTTTACACAATATGACTCTCTCATTTTGTTTCTCTCAGCTTTCGTCGCCTTATGGTGCCTGTGAAGGTTTTCACCGTTAGACTCTCTCATTTTGTTTTTCTTTCTCCGTTGGGGATCGAAGTGTTACCGATAAGATTTTCTCCACTGGGGATTCTTTTTGTCTATCAATTCCTTCAGCTCATGACCCTCATTCAGTCGGGGATCAGTGTGTTACTCTCGTCTTTCATTTGCCTGACTTGGCACCTCTCGGATACTGATCGGGAGGTCTTTTTGGACATTAACATGGTTTTTGTGCGGGGATAAAAGAAAAGGATATCAAAAATTCGAAATAACTTTGATGGGTAAAACATTACAACTCTTGGAATCAAACTTTTTCCAAATTTTTTTTAAAACATACCTTCTGCCCCAGTTTTCTTGCTTGGGGGATTTTTTTTTTTTTTTGATTTTTATTACACTTTGACCGAGCCGTGAGGCGCCTACGTATCCTCTTTGAGGAATCAGGTCGAACGTAGTTCACTGATTCTTTCATATTTCTTGTGACTTTCCTTTTTTGTTTTTTTTATTATTATTTTCTTTTTTTCCTTTTCTTCTTTTATTTTCTCATTTTTTTCATTTTTGTTAGTCATTCCAAGAGAGGGGTATGAAAGAATAAATAAGGCTCAAAGGGGAAGCAAAAATTAAAGTGTTTGGATAGTAGAAAAATTGTCTCCGTCATTTCATTCTCCGATAATTGCCAAGTACAAACAAACAAAACAAATAAACAACAATTACAATCAAAGAAATTACACATAATATCTCTTGACTATGTCACAATTGATAGCCATGTCGATGCACCTTCCCTCGACATCTGTCAGACATAGAGCGCCATTAGATAACCCCCTGGTCACAATAAACGGCCTTTGCCAATTTGGGGCGAACTTGCCCTTTGCTTCAGCCTGATGTGGCAAGATTCTTTTCAGCACCTGCTGTCCCACTTCAAATCTCCTGGGACGCACCTTTTTGTTATACGCTCTTGCCATCCTCTTTTGATACACTTGGCCATGACATACTGCTGCCAATCGTTTTTCATCAATCAAGCTTAGGTGCTCAAGTCGGGCTTTGACCCATTCATCATCATCAATCCCGGCCTCAGTGACAATCCGGAGAGACGGAATCTCAACCTCTGCTGGTATCACTGCTTCAGTTTCGTATACTAACGAGTAAGGAGTTGCACCTATTGAAGTACGAACAGTAGTGCGATAACGCAACAATGCAAATGGTAACTTCTCATGCCACTATCTGGATCCTTCTACCATCTTCCTCAATATCTTCTTTATGTTTTTGTTGGCTGCCTCAACCGCTCCATTCGCCTTGGGCCGATACGGGGTGGAATTACGGTGTGTAATCTTGAACTGTTGACATACTTCTTTCATCAAACTGCTGTTAAGATTAGCCCAATTGTCTGTGATGATCACCTTTGGGATCCCAAATCTACAGATGATATGGGAATGGACAAAATCCACCACCGCCTTCTTGGTTACCAACTTAAAAGTCTTAGCTTCACCCCATTTAGTGAAATAGTCGATGGTTACCAGAATGAACCTGTGACTGTTGGAAGCTGCCGGCTCAATAGGTCCAATGACATCTATGCCCCATGCAAGAAAGGGCCAAGGTGTTGACATGGTATGCAATTCAGTCGGTGGAGAATGAATCAGACCTCCGTGTATCTGACACTGATGGCATTTCTGCACGAAACTGATACAATCACGCTCCATAGTGAGCCAATAATATCTTGCTCGGAGAATATTCTTTGCCAATACATATCCACTCATATGTGGCATACAAACTCCAGCATGTTCCTCTGTCATCACTGTCATGGCTTGACCAACATCTATACTTCTCAGTAAACCCAAATCTGGGGTTCTTTTGTACAACACTCCTCCACTGAGGAAAAATCCATTTGCCAATCGCCGAATGGCTCTTTTTTGATCTCCGGTGGCCTGCTCCGGGTATATCTCCATCCTGAGATATTCTTTGACATCATAGAACCATGGCTCGCCATCCATTTCTTCCTCTACCATGTTGCAATAGGCATGCTGATCACGAACCTGAATATGCAACGGGTCAACATGAACTTTGTCTGGGTGGTGCAACATTGATGCTAAAGTGGCCAAAGCATCGTCAACCTCATTGTGAACTCTTGGGATGTGTCTGAACTCCACTGATCGTAATCGCTTGCTCAGATCGTGCAAACATTGTTGATATGGTATAAGCTTTAAATCCCGTGTTTCCCATTCACCTTGAATGTGATGCACCAAGAGGTCCGAGTCTCCCAAGACCAAAACGTCTTGGACATCCATGTTTGCAGCTAACCGTAAGCCTAAAATGCATGCCTCATACTCAGCCATGTTGTTGGTGCAATAGAAACGTAGCTGAGCTGTAACAGGATAATGATGTCCTGTTTCAGAGATAAGTACCGCTCCTATTCCAACTCCTTTCGCATTTACAGCTCCATCAAAGAAAAGCTTTCATCCTGGTTCCTCGGTCAATTCAAACTCATCTATGTGCATCGCTTCTTCATCAGGAAAATACGTCTTCAAGGGCTCGCATTCCTCATCAACAGGATTCTCAGCCAAGTGATCGGCCAATGCTTGGGCTTTCATGGTCGTCCTCGTCACATAGACGATGTCGAACTGCGTGAGTAATATTTGCCATTTTGCTAACCTCCATGTGGGCATAGGCTTCTGGAAAATATACTTCAGTGGATCCAAGCGCGAAATGAGATAAGTAGTGTATGATGACAGATAATGTTTCAGCTTTTGTGCCACCCAAGTTAGGGCGCAACACGTCTTCTCAAGTTGAGTGTACTTAACCTCATATACTTTAAACTTTTTGCTGAGATAATTTATGGCTTGCTCCTTTCTTCCTATAATGTCGTGTTGCCCCAATGCACAACCAAACGAATTCTCCAGGACCGTTAGATAGAGAATCAACGGTCTTCCCGACTCCGGCGGAACCAACACAGGTGGATTTGATAAATACCCCTTAATCTGATCAAATGCCTCTTGACATTCTGTCGTCTATTCTACCGCAGCATCTTTCTTCAGTAACCGAAAAATGGGTTCACAAGTCGCTGTGAGTTGAGCGATAAACCTGCTGATATAATTCAGCCTTCCTAACAGACTCATCACTTCTGTTTTGTTCTTCGGTGGAGGTAATTCTTGGATGGATTTGATCTTTGATGGGTCCAACTCAATGCCTCGCCGACTGACGATGAATCCCAACATCTT
>MU721585.1:14739-27546 GCA_026770625.1 Nicotiana glauca | reverse complement strand
GTGCTGTGGAGAAGACAAGGTTTGAGACAAATGGGAATAATCCCATAATGAACACTGTTTTAGGCTTTTAAAAATCATTGGAGAAAATAACACTACGCGTTCGCGACAGTAGGGTCGCGTTCGCGAAGAAGACTGGGCGGTAGGCATCACGTTCGCGAAGTGAAAATGCGAATGCGTTGAAGGAAGATACCAGGCCCAATAATTTTGGCATATGCGTTCGTGATTGCCCTCACGCGAACGCGAAGAGGAGTGAACCCAAACTATGCGAACGCGATGAGAGGTTGCGAACGCGAAGAAGGCTGGGGGACAGGGCTACGCGAACACGTGGGTTTATTTGAAATCGCGTAGGAGGAAAACTCCAAAGCTATGCGAATGCGGGAGGCTAGTGCGAACGCGAAGAAGGAAGTTTCTGTGCAAAAATTGCAGAATTTCTGATGCATTCTAAAGTCCGAAAAAACTCCGAACCAACCCCAAAATCTCTCCCGAGCCCTTGGGGCTCCCAACCAAACACACACACTAAATCAATAACATCCTACGAACTTGCTCGAGCGATCAAATCACCAAAATAACATCAAAATCAAAGAATCAAACCCCAAAACTCAAAATTTTCATTTCAAAGTTCATAACTTCCAACTTTAGCTATTTAGGTCCGAAACACGTCAAACGACGTCCGATTTCGACCAAATTTCACAGAAAGCGCTTAACGCATATTTAAGACCTGTACCGGTCGTCGGAACCAAAATACGAGCCCGATACCTTATTTTCTAGCTCATTTTTATTTCTATTTTTTCTTTAATAATTTCAGAAAATAATTTAACAGAAAAGTTGTTTTACCGGGGTTCTGGACCTCGGATTTCGACTCCGGGCACATTCCCGAGTTTCATATTTTTCTACGGACCTCCCAGGACCATCACATCACGGGTCCGGGTCCGTTTACCCAAAATATTGACCAAAGTCAACTATATCAATATTGATATCATAATTCTTCAAATTTTTCACAGAATTCACATATTTTAACATAAAAACTTTCCGGCTTCGTGCCCGGAATGTGCATGCAAACCGAGGCAACTAAAAATGAGGTTTTCAAGGCCACGTAAGCGCGGAAAAAGGGAGAAATACGGTTATGACCCCTTTGGATCGTCATAATAAAAATGCCAAAAAATTCTATAACTTAGTTGACGAGGCAAGTCAAGAATTATATCCTGGTTGTAAAGGATTCTCTACATTATCATTCACGATCCGTCTATATTTGTTGAAGTGTCTACATGGATGGAGCAATGAGTCCTTTACTTCCCTCTTAGAGTTATTGAAAGAGGCGATGCCCGAGTTGAACATTCCTTTGTCCTGCAACAATGCCAAGTCTTTTGTAAAGAATCTAGGTCTTGATTATAAGAAAATTGATGCATGTCCCAATGACTGCATGTTATTTTGGAATGATCATAAAAGTGATAAATATTGCCTTGTTTGTGGAGCTTCTCGATACATTGAATATCCTGAAGTAGATAGCGAGCTTGAGCCTTCCAAAAAAGCTCATCGTGTTGCTGCTAAAACTTTGAGACACTTTCCATTAATTCCTAGACTCAAACGGCTATTTATGTGCTCAAAGACGGCAGATAAATTGAGGTGGCATGACGAGGAGCGATCTAAAGATGGAAAGTTAAGGCATCCTGCCGATGGCCAAGCATGGAAAGACTTTGATAGCCTTCATCCAGATTTTGCAAAAGATTCTCACAATTTGAGACTTGTCTTGGCAAATGATGGATTCAATCCATTTCGGACCATGAACATATCTCATAGCACATGGCCAGTTGTCTTAATGGTTTATAATTTACCTCCTTGGATGTGCATGAAACAAGAATATTGCATGCTTTTATTGCTTATATCTGGGCCGAGATCTCCTGGAAATGATATTGACATTTATTTGCAACCACTAATAGAAGAGTTGAAGGTATTGTGGGAGTTAGGAGTTGACACATATGATGCTTCAAGAAATCAAAACTTTAAAATGCGAGCATCTCTTATGTGGACAATTAGTGACTTTCCTGCCTATGCTATGTTATCTGGGTGGAGTACAAAAGGAAAGTTGGCTTGTCCATGTTGTAATTATGGCACTAATTCTTGCTATCTAAAACATAGTCGGAAAATGTGTTATATGGATCATCGTGTTTTTCTGCCCATGGATCATCCCTGGAGATCCAACATAAGGTCTTTCAATGGAAAAATAGAATTTAGGCCTCCTCCAGAATTGTTAAAGGGAACAGATGTGTTCAATATGTTACAAAATGTTGAAAATGTATTTGGGAAGACGCAAAAGAAAGCAAATTCCGGCCCGTGGAAAAAAAGGTCAATTTTTTTGAATTACCTTATTGGCAACATAATTTGCTTCGCCACAACCTTGATGTAATGTATATTGAGAAGAACATAGTTGACAGCATAATTGGAACACTTCTAGAAATTTCGGGCAAGATGAAGGATCATAAAAGTGCTCGTTATGACCTCAAAGTGATGAGAATCAGGAAGAATCTTCAACCAAAAGAAACAAAGGATGGCAAAAAATAAAGCTTGCACAAGCGTGCTTCTTTATGACTAAGGGCGAAAGATCCATATTTTGTGGTGTTCTGAAGAATGCAAAGCTACCCGATAGTAGTGCTTCCAATATTTCTCGATGTGTGCATCCAGCTGAAAGAAAAATATCTAATTATAAGACCCATGATGCACATTTCATGTTGCATTATTTGTTTCCAATACCAATTAAAAGCATACTTCCTGATCATGTTGCTATTCCTTTGATTCGTCTAAGTTCCTTTTTTCGCCGTTTATGTCAAAAAGTTATCACATTAGAATATCTAGATTGTTTGGAGGTAGAGATTCGAGAAACAGAAAATCAATTGGAGTGAAATTTTCCTCCTTGTTTTTTTTGATATAATGGTTCATTTGCCGAACGAGGTAAGATTTGGAGGTCCAGTTCAATGTCGCTGGATGTATCCTTCTGAAAGATTTATGTGTAGGTACAAGTCATATGTTCGCAACAAAAATCATCCTGAAGGATCTATTGCTGAGGCATACTTGGTTGAAGAATGTCTAAATTTATGCTCTAGATACTTACATGAGGGTGTACATACCAGATTTAATAGAAGACCGCGAAACAATGATGATTGTGGTTCAGCAGATGAGAAAACTTGTAGTTTGTTCCCAAACAAAAGCTGTCCTTTAGGAGGAAAAAAGGGTGTCCCAGATGATCTAGACGACAAGTCACTAAGTCAAGCACATAGATACATATTGAACAATTGTGATGAAATTCAAGAATATATTAGGTAATTTAACTTATTTGTAGTATTTTCTTTATATGGATAATTTTAAAATTATTTTATATAATTTTTGCTAACAAAAAACAATACTTGATGTGTAGAGAGCATGAGCTTGAAGTTAATAGTCATGAGCGAAGATCTAAATGGATCAAGGCCAAGAGTCATAGTCAAAACTTCTCCCATTGGTTCGAAAGTCGTATTATGCATGAGGTGCCTGATTTTATAAAATAATTATCTAGAGGACCAAATACAATTGCTAAAAGATATTCTGGGTATCTCATAAATGGATATAGATTTCATACGAGGCAGCGTGATGCAAGGCGTACAACATAAAATAGTGGTGTTACTTTAGTTGCATTAACTAAAAGTTTTGCAAGCTCCAAGGATAAAAATCCGGTTGATGCAAATTTGACTTATTATGGTAGAATAATTGATATCGTTGAGTTAGATTATTTTGGACACTTTAAGGTTGTGTTGTTTAAGTGTGACTGGTATGAGGCTGAAGAGGATACTTATGTTCTTACTTATGTCTATTTCAACAAGAAATGCTACCAAGAAGAGCCCTTCGTGCTAGCATCACAAGCACACCAATGCTTCTATGTACAAGATCCATATGATCAAGACAAACATTATGTTATGAAGACTGTCCCGAGAGACTTGTTTAACATAAGTGACCAATATGAATCTGATGTTCCCTACTATTATGAAAATGAGCCGTATGAAAATTCGATGAGCCCATCTATACCGAATGATGATGGCGAAGTTGTCTTAGTAAGGAGTGACGTACCTGCAACCATAATTGATGTGCTTCCAGAAGGATATCGTGCTCAAGAAGCTGAAATTGAATCGGAAGATGAGTTCGATGTTGAGGATACATCATGCATTTGATTCTAATTTAGAAGTTGAATGCTTGTAATATATTCATCTAGAAAAAATAGTTCAATTATTATTTCATTAACAACTAGAGAGACATTATAAACTCATGCTTAGATGTCAAACTGATGACATTTGCTTGTCGATGCTTTCTTGATTATTTCACCTATTTCTATTATTCATTTATTCGCTTCTTATGTTCTCTTCTCGATTTACTTATATTTTCTAAATTCATTAGTTTCAGAATTTATGCACAAAGTTTCTGCGATTCTGCACCGTATTTCTGCATTTTTGCACAGTGTTTCAGCATTTCTGCATAGTATTTCTGCGAATCTGCACCGTGTTTCTGCATTTTCTGTACTTTTGCATAGTGTTTCATCATTTTTGCATAGTATTCTGCGAAGCTGCACAGTGTTTCTGCATTTTCTGCATTTCTGCACAGTTTTCATCATTTCTGCATAGTATTCTGCGAAGCTGCACAGTGTTTCTGCATTTTCTGCATTTCTGCACAGTTTTTATGCGTTTTCTACATTTCTGCACAGTTTTTGCATTTTCTGCATTTCTGCACAGTTTTTATGCGTTTTCTGCATTTCTGCACATTGTTTTTGCATTTCTGCACTGTGTTTATGCATTTCTGCACATTATTTTAGAATTTTTGCACAATGTTCTGCATTTTCGTGTGGCGTTCCGTCAATTTCTGCATTTCTTCACAGCGTTTTAGCATTTTCTGCGCAGTATTTCTGCATTTTTTGTGCTGCATTTCTATAGTTTTTGCATTTTTGCATAGCGATTCTACATTTCTTCACAATGTTATTGCATTTTTTGCATAACGTTTCTGTATTTTCTGTATTTCTACACATTGTTTTGGCATTTTTTGCTTTCTGCATTCTGCATTTTCGGTATTTTCTAATTAATTGTTTCCCCTCTTTATGAAGAATGAATGCAGGAGCAAAGAAAAAGGGTTTGAATCCAAACAAAGCTCAAAGTCCTATGAAGAAGATAGGTTTTGATTTTCAGTTTCGATCAAGTGCTGAATTGGCCAAGCAATTTTAGATTAAGAAAGAAAAACTAGCTCATGATAAAGAGTATAGAATTGTGAAAGAGCAAGTACCAGTAACTCATAAACGGAAGCATCATATGCCTATAATATCTAATGCAAGAGAAGGACAAAGTAGACAAAGGTTAATTCAACCTGAGGAGTCCTTTCAACAGCAAGGAAATGGAAAATTGCCTATGCAGAAATCCATAATCCAGTTGTCTTCGAAGGAAGATCTTAACACTTCTCATATGATTGAAAGAAGACAAGGAGAAGGAGAAATTTGCAAAAAAGTGAAGAGGAAGCCGGTCTTATCGGCAACGAGTCTTGACCATTTTTTAGAAAAAAATAGAATATATGTGAGTGGAGAAAAACAACCTGATAATCAACCAGTAGATGGTTTCAGATCTATGGCCTCCCCTCTAGTTGATGAGCATAATCTAGAATTGGATAATTTTGCTGCGCAAGAAGAAGTTGACGAGGATGAGTGTGTTAGAGACGAAGCTATGGATATTGATTCTGCCACAGGTGGTATATTTTAAACCTAGTAATTTTGTATGTTTATTGTATTCTTTTCCTTATGTCTTGGTTTTTATATTAGGGATATCAGATAAGAAGAAAGTTCGAGGTTAAATAAAATACAAGATGATTCATGCAAGAAACTTTGAGGAAAGACAGGAAGTGACATTTGATAAAGGACAAGCTGTTGGACCAACCGGCAAAAGAGTGTCTGAGTTAAGCAACTTTATAGGAACAATTGCCAGGAATCCCAGATTTATCACCTTGTTGTTCACTAGCTGGCATGATATCATTGATGATATTAAACAACGAATGTGGGAATGTATCAATGTATGAACGATCAATTTTCAATTGTGTATCTTATTGTATTTCTTACTAAACGAAGATAACATATATGTTATTTTGCATAGACCAAGTTCATCATTCCGGCAGAAGGAAAGAAATGGGTGATGGATGGTCTTCGCGATGCTTGGAGGCGACACAAGAGTAATATTAAGAAGAATCATTTTGATGCGTATCATACTATTGAAGATATGCTAAAACAACGTCCCATTGAGATACCAGAAGTTCAATTCCTCCAATTGATCGAGTATTGGAGGAATTCAGATGTTCAACTGAGATTAAACTGTGCATTTCTACTCTTGAACATATTGTTGCATTATATTTTTTTCCTTTTTGATTTACTAATTGGTAAACTTCTTTTGGTGCTAGGCCATGTGCAAATTAAATTCTGAAAATAGAAAAAAATAAAAGTGGAGGCATCGGATGAGACCAATTAATTTTATAAGAGTACGAGTGGCACTGGTATTTGTTCGATACTTTGTGAAAAATATGGCTTTCATTTCTTTACATACTTTTTTTGAATACATTTATGTTTGTTATTTATTTCTCTGGTATAATTTTTTGCGTGCAAGTAAAGAGAACGACGAGGAACCATCTAAGTCTGAAATGTTTATTGCAACTCGTACAAAACAAGGGAAGCAAGTTCATGAAGATGCTCAAATTGCAATAGTAAGTCATGTTGAAGCTAATATATTTTCTGGGGCTTAGATTCTTTATATGGTTCTCATAATTTTTTTTTGGCAGTCTGAACTTCAGAACCGTTAAAACGCTGGGGAATCATCGGATGAAGCATTTAGAGCAGTGTTTGGAAAGGAGCAACCTGGTCGAATACGATGCTATGGAAGATCAGTGACAACAAGTTCTCTTAAAAAAGACGATGAAATAAATAAGATCCAACAAAAGCATAACAATGAAATCTCTACCTTGAAAGCGGAAATGCAAGAAATGAGAGAAGAAATGCAAGAATTGAGGCAAATGCGTCATTGCTTTAATCTATTTGTGCAAAACAATCCTGAACTTTTTAGTTCAGATATACCAGGATTTGTCGGATCTAACCAACCTTCTCCAGTCGATACAAGTAGCGCACAAGCTGTAAGAGGCCAAAATCTCTCAAATTCCTCTAGATCAACCCGTGGTCCAATTCTTGAAAAGGTATTTAGACTTCAACTTGTCTTGCTTTTCGGTCAGTTTTTGGGGTGTTAAAAGGTCGTTTTTGGGGCTGCTTTTCACTGGTATATTGGGGTCGTTTTGGGGCTGATTTAGAGCTGAAGTTTAGAGGTGCTTCACTAGAGTTTGTGGCCACTTTTTATGATTGTCTAGGTTGCATTTTAGTAGGCTTTTTGGTTGGAGCTGTGCAACAATTTTGGTGGTTGTTTAGATAATTTCAAGCAGTTCAATGATCATTTTAGGAACTAAGATTCTGTTTGTGGTGATCATTCATGCCTAGTCAAAATTTAGATTTAGATTCAGCACGGGACTATTGTCTCATATTGTTATTGAAGAGCCAAATATAAAGTGGTCATGGAGCAGACCTTTCTAAGATTCTGATAATTTGAGATGCACTATGACACCAACTAAGAATAACAACATTTTCCACTATGAGTGACTCATTTGGAAAGACTTAATGCAAACTCATGAGTATAAAGGCTATTTTTGGAGTCCCTCGGTTGCATAAAGACTTTTGAAATTTCTCTTTTCCCAACCCCTCCCTCATTAGAAGCTGGTAGTTTTTTTCTTCTTTGGTGATGCATGGACCTGGCTTTTCCGGGAACTTTTCTACTAAACCGGAAGTCGAGTAGATTAAAACTAGTTAAAAACACAAAGCATCGTTCACTGTTTTGATCTGGACACCAAAATCAGCGTCATTAGTCCTTTTTTAAGTATTTGTCTGCTATCTTATGTACATACATACATGTATATTCGTGTGTGTGTGAGGGGTGGGGGGTGGTTTGTTTGATTTTCTTGAAGAATTTTGAATTATTTTGGCTTATTTTTTTTTCTTTTTGTCCAAATTGGTGAATTATAAAATGACTTTTAGTTCTATATAATAATGAAGTAAGGGGTCGTTTGGGTTAGAAAGTAGTGCAGAAAAAGTAAGGTTCAAAATTATATCTTTTTATGTTAATTTTAATTTAGATGAAACCCCATTTCTAAACCATGGCTGTTCAAATTTAATTATTATAAAGTTTTGGAGGTATAGAGAAGTCTTTACCCTATTTGAATGCCTATAAGGATTGAGATTTTCTTATTTAAGATGTCTTTAACACTAGGAGCATGAACCATCATTGAACCACATGAAGATATATATTAAACATATATTGGATTTCCTGTAGTTTATGAATGTAGTGAACTTGTTGGAACTCTTTTCTTTTTGAAAAGAACTACTGCTTTCAATTGGTGCATTATTCATTTAAGAAATGTTAATTCCAAAGATAAATAAGTTATTAAAACTAAAACAGAAACAGTGATATGAATTGTAAGAAATGGAGTAACAATCTTATCAATTTAGCTTGTGAGAGATTCTAGTAATTTTGGATGTTCCTGATTTATACAAGGTAGTCCTATACTAGGTTTCTATTTCTGAATTTTTCAATGAGAAAAAAGGAGTGAAGAACTAGTATTCTGCAAGTAAACGTTGAAAATCTTAGTTGTTATTATGGAACACTAGAAAAAATAACAAAGTTATCTGTCCTTTTTAAATAAGACTACATATGCTCTTAGCTGTGAAAATAATAGATTCTTAGTAGTTAGCTGGTTTCCTAGTAGTTAAAAGGGAGGAAAACCCAGATAGGACCTACTATAAACAAGTAGATATTGAAGGTGACGTTTTTGCTTGACTTTGAATTTTAGAAAAAATTACTAGTAGTCATTAACGAAGGCGATAAATTTGATACTACTAAACACTACAAGTTGCCATCAATTTCTTTGCTATTTGTTTATGCTCATATTAATAACTATTTTGGCACAAGAGTTGTTTTCTGATTAGCTGTATAAGTCTCGTTGGAAAATACCATGAACTTTGCTTTACTCAATTTATTCTCCGGCCTGTAATTGTTTGTTACAAGTTGTATAGCTAAAAATGTCTATAAGTCATAGCCAAGACCTTTGCCTATGCTTTCCATTTCATTCGAATGAATCTTCATATCACTATGCATCTATCTGGTCACACATTTGATAGATGAAGCACTGACGTCAATTTAGCAAATCACCAAGTATATTTATGCATAAGCATACTTCCTTTGCCTGTTAAATATAACTAAATATAGGCTCACGGTCGCTTCACTTTTTCCTTTTAAAAATCTATCCTATCTATCAAATAGAAATTAGTGCAGGGGTTATTTATTAAATTATTGTTGGATGTTTTGATTGATATATTTCAAATTAGTATACAGATAGGTGAAAATTTATGGTAAACCTACTTTTTCAATTCCTTCAGCCCTAAACGACCAAGGTATCCTTAATACATTGGGCAAAGGTGGAAAAACCAAGACCAACTAGCGCTCAAGTTAATAGCATTGTACGAGTCTTCCACACAAGATGTGTAGGTTTGATTGTTTCTTGTTTCTTTGATTCTCCATTCTCTAAAAAATTGAAACAATACTATCTCAATTTTTAAAAAATATGTGATGACTTTTATGAGCCGAGGGTCGATTGGAAACAGACCCCACTTTTATGAGAAGAGGTTGAGGTGAATGTCGAAGAAATGAGAAATGAATTAGGAAAGTAAGGGAATTAGGGTAAATAAAGGAGGCACGTGACTGGCACATGTTAAAGGAATGGACGGCCAGGATTACAAGTAGTTGTTATAATCGAAGGGTCCAGATTAATCCTTGTATAATAGAATTGGGCCTCAATCTGTTATAAGGAATTGGGCTGGGGGATTAGCAGTTAGTTTTTTGACCGGTAATCCTTTTCCCTCTCTTTTACCTCTACTTCCTTCTCTACTTCTTCTTTACTATCTTCTTCTTCTACAACCCTAATTTTTCTCTAATCCTTGATTCTTCATTACAGGTATCAATGACGATCATCAATGGAGTCTCATTCTACTTTTAATGTTGGTAGTTACTAATGTGTAGTTGAGTAGTAACAGTGTATTCATTTGACAATCAATAAAACTCCATTGTTCCCATTTCTATTTTCTATTCTACTTCTCTTTCTACTTTCAAATTGAGTACATTACAAATTGTTATCAGAGCAAGTCCTGGCCATTCTTACAAAATAATGACGATAGCTGAAACTAGATCCAAATTATGGAGGAAAATGTTAAAAAACTGGAAACCCAGCTGCAAAGTTACATGGAGAAGACATAGTTAAAATCTGAAGCTACAGATGCTAAAATAGATGAGTTAGCAAGGAAGCTTGATGTGTTGGTGGAGAAGTTGATTCCAAATCAAGCTGGGATTCTGGGGAGTGATCCTTCTGGAAGCTATTTTCTCGAAAATTCTGAAGGCAAGCCGAGAGGGGGAGCCATTCACACCTGGTCTTGGGGAGAGAAGCCATTATCATACTCCAATTCAAGAGTGGAGTTTCCATATCTTGATGGGGCAGGTACAGCAGATCCATGCTCATGGTTGAGGAGATGTGAGAGATATTTCCACTACAACCATATCACTGATCAAGGGCAAAAACTGGAGGAGGCAGTTCTTTATCTTCAAGGTAGGGCTGAAGCTTGGTATTTTTCCTTTCAAATAAGCAGAGGAAATGTTAGTTGGAGAGAGTTTTGTGAGGAATTATGCAAGAGATTCCAAGATGCTGAAAATAGTAAATTTAACCTCATAGGTGAATTCAAAAAAATTGAACAGAAGGGTAGTGTTAATGATTACCTAGAGAAATTTGAGAATTTGAAGGCTTGGGTGTTGATAAGGAGTCCTACAATTCCTGAAGAATTCTTTCTATAATTCTTTGTAGAAGGTCTAAAGGAGGAGATAAGGCATACAATTAAAATGCTCTACCCCTTTACCTTAAGTCAGGCAGTAGAAAAAGCTAGACATCAGGAGAAAGTCAAAGATTCCTGGGCTAAAAAAGGAAAAATGATAGGGGGAAGGAGACTGATGCCCAATTATTCCAGTGGACCAAGTGCAGTCAGTAATCAGAGAAGTGCAGGAGTGCCAAATCAGGGGAACAAGTTGTTTGAAACCAGGAGAGCTCAAGGATTGTGTTATAAATGTGGGGAGAAATATCATCCTGGTCACTTATGTAAGAATAAGCAGTTGAATGCAATGTCTGGAACTGAGGTACCTTCTGAAGAGGTGGTGCAGCCAGAAATTGAAGTCATGGGAGAGGAGTTCTTAGAATTACAGGAAGGAGAATGATAATAGGTGAATTTGACTATAATCATACCTTAAATAATCACTTTCTTATGTTGTTTTGATGATAAATATGATAACAAAATGCTCTTATTAGTGTTTTTCATAATTTATAGGTAATAAATGGCTAAGGAAGGCTAAGGAGCAATTTTGGAGTCAATACTGGAGAAAAGAGGCCAAATATGCAAATTCCCATTGAAGTAACGTCATACCAACCCTTAGGAGCCAAAAACACGCGGCAGAACCGTGGTGGAAGGCTGTGGCAGAATCTGCGGCAGAACCGCGGCAGGCGACGAACTTCAGGGGTCAAAGTGTAAAAACGGGATTTTTTAGACCTAAACCCTATTTAAACATTAGACTTCGCCCAAAGGAGGCATGTATTGAGTTTTAGGTTATCTTGGCAAGGGAAACTATTGTGAAAGATTTCTCCAAACATCTTTCTTCTTTTCTTTTGATTTTTATGATGAATTCTATTTTAGTTTATTTACCCATAGCCATGAGTAGCTAAATTCCTTGTCTAAGGTTTTGATGGAACCTATTGGGTGATGAACTTCTTGTTTATGTGAATACAAAGTGCTAGTTTAATCTCTATTTGTTCAACTTTGTGTTTGTTGTAGTTAATTGACAGGATCCTCAATTAGCTGTGCCTATTTAGTGTGCATAACTTGGAAAAGAGTGCATATTTAGGTTATTGTTGAACAACACCACTCCTAGATTATTAGAGGAATCTATAATTGCGGGTTTAAAGGCGGGATTAGGGATAACGAAGCCTTGGGTGTAATCTAAAGTGAACTGTGTTAATTAAAGTAAGCTAGTGTAACTCGGGAGAGTGCAATAGTAAATTACTGTGATTACTCGGGAGAGATTTACGGTAAGATTAGTGTTCATGATTGATAGAGAAGTATTGGTAAATTTGTATGAGCATAAACAGAAGGGATTCCATCAATAGGGGAAATCATTACCTTAGATTTTTCTCATTATTGTTTACAACATATTTATTTTATTTTACAGTTATTTAGCTTTCTATAAAAGTATTATTAAGGAAACACCTAACTGAGTTTTGAATATTTGGGAAGCTGATTCTGAAGAATTAGTGGGGCTGAAGATAGTAGTTGATAGGTTAACTCTCTGACGATTCGACCCCGAGCGTAATACTTGAGTTATATTTGTAGCGACCACATTTTCCTTTTTATAAGGCATAGTTGGGCGTGATCAAATTTTGGCGCCATTGACGGGGAGTTAACGGAATTATCAATTGCCATTGACAGAAATACAAAGATTCTTATTGTAGTCAGTTTTCTATCTACCCAACTTTAGATTGAAAATTTGACTGTTGTTGACTTGGTTGCTCAGGTGCATGCCTAGAAAATCTACGAGGACTGGAGAACTACTTGAGGGACTTTCAGACCCAAAGCAAACATTC
>MU721584.1:0-19999 GCA_026770625.1 Nicotiana glauca | reverse complement strand
TTGAGCGACCGTGCTAGAACCACGGAATTCGGGAGTGCCTAACACCTTCTCCCGGATTAACAGAATTCCTTATCCGGATTTCTAGTTCGCAGACTGTAATAGAGTCAAACTTTCCTCGGTTTGAGATTCAAACCGATGACTTGGGACACCATTATTTTCCCAAGTGGCGACTCTGAAAATTAAAATAAACTAATCCCGTTCCGACTGTCCTTAAATTGGAAAAACTCCTTCCTTTTATTATACCCTTCGCGGGTGTAGTAGAAAGTGTTTAAAAAGGAGGTATGACAAATGTTATGGACAGAGCAAATCTTATCACCTTTACCATAATGAGTTTGCCATTACTTCATTGGGTTGGACCCACCGTCGGGTTTTTGTGTTCATTGTCTATTTTTTGGGGATGCTGATATTCCTAATGCAAGGAGAAAGGATTCATACGCATTTAGCTATGGTTACTAAGACCCTAATGAAAGGGATTGAGGGACAAACTTATACTATTGTCCTAATGATTGCAACAGAGATATATCAGGCTTTGGACCGCTGTAAGAAAGGGTATAGCATTTTGAGGGTTGAAATTTGCTACTACAAATATGGCTATTGGAACATCTTCAAAGGGGACAGTACCGGCAAGAATTTACGCGACGACCGTAGAATGACCACATAGTTTTTCACTAGCAAAAAGAAAGACTTTTATCCCGGATAGGTTTGCACAACCAGGAAACGTTGCGGGATAGGTACACTTCTTTAGCAATTTGACTAACGACAAGGTTCATTGGATGTTTAAATGGTTCCTTACTAGCAAGTTCATCAACAGGTCAAGAGATGTTCCTCATCTAGTGCTAATCGGATTAAGGGGTATTTATCCTTATGCTCCTATTAGAGTCATGAGGCAAGCTGGGAGGAAAAAAGTCATACCCCGAGTCTCCAAGAGGGTTCACTACAAAGCAGATTTCCAAAGTGATGCTATTCCATTCAAGTACGAGGCACAACACATGTGACATCTAAAAGTTATGGTGGAAAAGGATACCTTCGAGCCAGATCGATACCATGCCGGCCATGTGCACTTTTATCCATCATATTGGTAGATGATATAGCGGGAGAGGTCAAGCCAGGGAATGATTTGGGAAATAGGGTCATAGATGACCGTTGTCAAGGCCCAAGTCAAATATAGGAGATTACGCAAAAGGATTTTTGAATTTGAGGCCAGGCATTTGGAACAACACAAAGCAGACTTAGAAGCAATCAATGAATGGAGAGGAATAGCTACTAAATCAACAGAGAGGTTGGAGTATTTAGAGCAGGGGTTGATGGAGCTTGGAGGAAAGATGAGAAACAGGGTTACCGGCTGTCAAAACATGGATGGAAATGAAGGAGGTCTCCTAGCAAGGGCGTATATGTTGCTGGACATGCGCGACCTGGGGAACTTGATCGATGGAGCAAAGAAGGACAAGCATGGAGAAGGTCCTTCTAGGACCAAATATATTAGAAATTATGTTTTACTTGCTTTCTAGACTCGTTTTAGGCTTTGGTTGTAATAAGGCACATGCCAATAGTGACTCTTTATCATTATTTTCGTTTTAGTAGAGATTAGGTTTATTTATCATATTAATGGAATGACGCAGTTATTGACATCAATTTTCTCCAAATATATATGTCGTTTAGGCCTAACTTAGACACAATGAGGTCCCCAAATTAGTACGCGAGTTTATAATTCCACAATATGTGTTTAAATACCGCAAACAACCTTTTAATACTCCTCACTGACTTGTTTATCTTTTTGTTTTCTTCTTTTCTTGATTTGTTTATTCCCATCCCCTAAGGTTGGTTCGTGCATACTGGCACCATCAGCATACCATACCAAATCAAGAGGTCATCCACCTCCTCCTCCTCCAAACAATCCTAAAAGCAAAGGAAAAGATAGAATGGATGATACAAGCAATATCAGGAAGGACAATGCTACGCATGAAGAGAATGTTGAAACTTCAGATGGTCGAAGCACTCCAGCACCGAACGACTTGGTGTTGCGGTTGGAACAAAAGATATTGGAGTTACAAGGGGAACTTGAGTAGGTTCGGAACATGGCAAACCTCTCCCTTACCTTGAACGTCCCCGACATCAACCAACAAAATACCAAAAACCCAACACCTCCCCAAAATATACCAAACCAGCATCCACAAAATCCTCCCGCACCTTACCAATATGGCACACCACCTCAAAATCCCAATCATCCACTAGTACCGACTCCTTTGCAACATCATCATCAGTCAACCCAATATCCACAAACCACTACCTATCACACTCCTCAGAATATGTCACAACCTATCCCCAATCCTCAAAATTCAACCAACGACCACCACTATACCCAAATTCCTAGAGTCTATCAAAGCAACCCCATATATGTGGAAACCCTACCCCACACTCCTCAACAAACCTTATACATTTCGGAGGGTTACAAACCTCCCAAGTTAGAAATGTTTGATGGAACAAGTGACCCAAAGGTTCATCTAAGGACATACTACGACAAGCTCGTAGGAGTTGGTAAGGATGAAATAATCCGCATGAAGTTATTTATAAGGAGTCTTACTGGAGACGCCCTGTCTTGGTATATCAGCCAAAATCCAAAGAAGTGGGTTAACTGGGTAAGCATTACATCCGATTTCATGGATCGATTCAGATTCAAAACATAGAATGCACTAGATATATTCTATATACATAATCTCAAGAAAAAGCCAAAAGAAACTTTCTGCGAGTATGCTACTCGGTGGAGATCAGAATCTGCAAAAGTAAGGCCGGCATTAGAAGAAGAGCAAATGAACAAATTCTTTATTCACACCCAGGATTCGCAATACTATGAGAGGTTGATGGTTATTGAAAATAATAAATTTTTTGACATCATCAAATTAAGAGAAAGAATAGAAGAGGGAATTAAAAGCGGAATAGTGACAAATTTTGAGGCACTCCAAGCTACAAACAAGGCCTTGCAGTTAGAAGTGATATCCAAGAAGAAGGAAGTAGGGGCCATGATGGTAGCCCAAGGCCCAAAATCTCCTCTCACATACCAAACACCCCCACCCACTTATCAGCCTTCACCTCCTAGATACCAATAACCCACCGCCACCTACCATACTTATAACACACAACCTGTAGATTACCACTCACCACCATCAGCCCGCCAAAACTACCAGAAACCCAGACCAAATTTCGATCGCAAACCACCCAGACAATACATTTCTATTTCTGAACCCATCGATCAGCTTTATGAAAGACTAAAGGTTGCCGGTTATGTCACTCATGTTCCCGCCGTTGCCATGGAAAATTCCTCTCAGTGGGCCAATCTAAATAAGACGTGTGCCTACCACTCAGCCATGAAGGGTCATACTATTGATGAATGCTGCACTTTGAAGGATAAGATCCAAACGTTGATTGACACCAAGGTTATACAAGCAAAAAAGGCTGCTCCTAATATCCACAAAATCATACGGGCAAGGGGTAAATGTGATAGAAACTGATGAAGAATAGGATCCGGAAGCATCGATCGGGCTCATTTGTGAAAGGGATAAAACCACGGTACCTCTAGTCAGTCTCACGCCCATTATAGTGCAAATTCAGTCACCAAATGAGGTTGAATTAGCCACGCCATTTCTATTTGAGGTTAAAACAACAACGCACTCAGCCGCACCAGCTTCGCTTGAGGTGGAAGTAACCCCACCCTTCACTGTGGTGGTAGCACCCACAACATCGTTCAATTCCAATGCTATACCATGGGACTATACTACAGAGGCGAGAGGAAAAGGAAAAAGGACAATGGAAGAAACATGTGTCACACAAGGCATGACCAGGACTGGTAGGGTTTACACACCCGAGCATTTGGGAGGAACAAGTAAAGAAGTCGCTCCCAAGCCGCCTATCATTGAAACAGTCCCGGATGATCTTTGGAGAAAGGTTCAAGCAAGAGAATACTCTGTGGTTGATCATTTGAACAAAACCCTTGCTTAGATATCTATTCTATCACTACTACAGAATTCTGAGATGCATAGGAATGCATTAATGAAAGTATTGAACGAGGCTTATGTACCCAACAATATCACCAGTGGAGAGATGACCAATATGGTAGGGCAAGTATTGGAGAGCTACAAGATCACTTTTCGGGGAGACAAACTGCCACTTGAAGGACTGAGTCGTAACAGGGCGCTGCATATCACAATATAGTTTAAGGACAAATTCATAGCCAGAGTCTTAATAGATGGGGGTTCAAGCCTCAACATTTGTCCGTTGACTACTTTGAAGAGGTTGGGTAAAGTCTTGCATGAGATACGAGCAGGAACTATGAATGTAAAAGCATTCGATGAGTCTCAAAGGGCCACGATTGGAGAAATAAACATGTGCCTGTAGATGGGTCCAACTTGATTTGATGTTGAGTTTCAAGTATTAGACATATCTGCTATGTACAATCTGTTGTTGGGACAACCTTGGATACATGATGCTGGAGCCGTAGCTTCTATGCTACACCAAGCCGTAAAGTTTGAATAGAATCATCAGGAAGTGATCATTCATGGATACGAAAGTAATCCCATTTACACCAATCAAATTGTTTCAGTTGTCAAAAATAGAAGAAAGTTGGGTGGAGAAACGTACCATCGCATCGAGCGTGTCAATGCTATTGAAAAAGATAAATGGTGCAGCAGCAAAATAGAAAGTATATTGTCATGGACAGGGTATGAACCCGGCAAGGGTCTCCGCAAGAATCTCCAAGGGATTACCAAATCGATACAGTTAAAGGGCCACTATACAACCTTTAGGCTTGGGTACGAATACACCTGGAAGGAGTGCGATGATTGGTCGTCGCCATGGCGTGGTCCCTATTACCCTCTCGAACAGCCAATACGATATTTGCATCAGACATTTCAACAAACTGACGTGATATGGGGATCTGAAGAAGATGAGGCTTTAGCTGGCCTAAGAAATCTGTTTCTGGATGATGAATACATGGACTGCAATGCAATAGTTGAGGAGGAGGAGGAGGAAGAAGACCTCAACATTCAGACCATGGAGAAAGGAGCCATTCTCAAGAATTGGACTACTACACCATCTCGGGCCTGTCGAGTTCATGGGTAGCCTGGTAATTAGCATTATCTATTTTTTGAACAATTTTAAGCATTTAAAACATTTTCAATATTTTGTTTTAAGACGCATTTTTTTTGAAATAATTGCTCGAGTCATCGAGCTGTACTTGTTTTAATGTTTTCAAGATTTAACTAATGCATTGTTGTTTTAGTATTTATTATTATCCTTTACATTTTCTCTCTACACCATTTTTATTACTTTTCCTGATGAACCGACGACTGTGAAATGTAATAAGACAATGAAACATAAGGATAGTGATTCAAAGGAAATAGAAGAAGAGGATATAATCCCTGAGGAAATTTTCTAAGAGTTGAATTTTTTTTAAAATAAGCCTAAGTCAAATTTGGACGAAACCGAGATAGCCAACTTGAAAGATTCTGAAACAATCAAAGAAACCCGCATAAGTATCCACTTGTCACCATCATAGAAAGAAAAATACACTCATTTCCTGAAGGAGTATGAAGACATTTTCGCATGGTCTTATGATGATATGACTAGTTTGAGCACGTCAACTGCAGCTCATAAACTACCCACCAATCCGATGTGCCCGCCTGTAAAACAAAAACTCAGAAAGTTCAAGCCTGATATGAGCCTGAAAATCAAAGAGGAAATCACCAAGCATATCAAAGTTAAGGTTCTCAGAGTGGTTGAATACCCTATTTAGTTAGCCAACATCGTGCCAGTTCCAAAAAAGGATGGGAAGGTCAGAGTGTGTCTCGACTAATGAGATTTAAACAAAGCAAGTCCTAAAGATGATTTCTCATTACCCAATATGCATATACTGATTGACAATTGTTCCAAGTATGAACTCCAATCCTTTGTGGATTTCTTCGCAAGATACCATCAAATCTGGATAGATGAGGAAGATGTCGAGAAAATAGCCTTTATCACTACATGGGGATGTATTGTTATAAAATGATGTTGTTTTTCCTGAAGAATGCTGGAGCCACTTACATGAGAACCATGATGACTATTTTTCATGACTTGATTCACAAATAAATAAAGGTGGATGTGGACAACGTCATCATCAAATCCATAAGAAGCGCAGATCATATAGCAAATATAAGGAAGTTCTTTAATAGGCTTCAAAGGTACAATCTAAAGTTGAACCCTACAAAATGTGCCTTCGAAGTCTCTGCCTGGAAATTGCTAGGTTTCATCATCAGTCACCGAGGGAATTGAGTTGGACCCGTCAAAGGTCAAAGATATCAAAGATTTGTCGCTTCCGAAGAGCAAGAACGATTTGATGAGTTTTATGGGGCGTCTCAATTACATCAGTTGATTCATAGCACAATCGACCGTGATTTGTGGGCCAAGTTTCAAAATGCTGAAGAAAGATGCTGTGACAAAATGGACTGAAGAATGTCAGAAAGCCTTTGATAGAATCAAGGAATACCTATCTAGACCACCAGTCTTGGTCCCGCCGGAACCTGGTAGATCTCTGCTACTCTATTTTTCTGTACTAGATGGAGCTTTCAGTTGTTTTTTGGGACAACATGACGAGACGGGAAGAAAAGAATAGGTGATATATTACTTGAGTAAGAAGTTCACACCCTACGAAGCACAGTATTCTCTGCTGGAACGCACTTGTTGTGCTCTAACGTGGATAGCTCAGAAATTGAGGCACTACTTCTGTGCCTGCACTACATATCTATATCAAGGATGGATCTCCTGAAATACATCTTTTAGAAACCAATGCCTACAAGGAAACTAGCAAAATGGCAGATATTGTTGAGTGAGTTTGATATCGTCCCTCAGAAGGCGGTCAAGGGACAGGCTTTAGCAGATCACCTTGTAGAAAATCATGTGGGAGGGGAATAAGAACTATTGAAAACGTATTTTCCCGATGAAGAAGTGTCGTTTTTAGGAGAAGATATTACCGAAACCTACGACAGTTGGAGAATGTTCTTCGACAGAGCTGCAAATTTCAAAGGAGTGGGTCTTGGAGCTATTTTGGTGTCAGAGACAGGTCAACATTATCCAGTATCTACGAAGCTCAGGTTTCCGTGCACAAACAATATGGCAGAATATGAGGGTTGCATCACAGGGCTCAATTTGGCCATCGACATGAATATCTAAGAGTTGATGGTAATTAGTGATTCAGATCTTCTAGTATATCAGGTTCAAGAAGAATGGGCTACAAATAACACTAAAATATTACCATATCTACATCATGTGCAAGAGTTGATGAAGAGGTTCATGAAGATAGAGTTCAGACATGTTCTGAGAATCCAAAACGAGTTCGCAGATGCATTTGCTATTGTCTTCCATGATACAACATCCGGATATGAATTTCATCAACCCTATTCCAGTAAGAATCCATAACCAACCGCTTATTGAGCTCATTTTAAAGTATAAACAGACGAAAATCTATGGTTTTGCGATATCAAGGAATATTTGAAAAAAGAGAATACCTGTAACATGCAAATCATACTCAGAAACACACGCTCCATAGATTGTCCAATCATTTCTTCCAAAGTGGAGGAATTTTGTATAGAAAGACTCCAGACATAGGGTTATTACGGTGTGTTGACGCCAAAGAAGCACATGCTGGAACCTGCTGACCACACATGAATAGATTCATTTTAGCCAAGAAGATACTAAGAGCAGGATACTTTTGGGATGACTATGGAAATAGACTGCATCAGGTATGTCCAAAAGTGTCACCAGTGTCAGGTACATACAGGCATGATAAGGGTACTACCAAATGAGCTCAATGAAACAAGTGCACCTTGGCCTTTCCCCACTTGAAGAATGGATGTCATCGGTCTAATCGAGCCCGCTGCTTCAAACGGGCATAAGTTCATTTAAGTAGCCATAGACTACTTCACAAAATGGGTCGAGGCTGCATCTTACAAGGCTGTAACCAAGAAAGTTGTCGTAGATTTTGTTAGGGACCGTATTGTTTGCCGATTCAGGGTACCAAACTACATCATCACCGACAATGCCTCCAATATCAACAGTGATTTAATGAAAGTCATGTGTGAAACCTTCAAAATTAAGCATACGAATTCCACAACATACAGACCTCAAATGGATGGAGCGATGGAAGCCGCTAACAAGAACATTAAGAAAGATGGTAGACTACCATAAGCAATGGAATGAGAAATTACCATTTACCTTATTGGGGTATCGTACCACAGTCCGTATATCAACTGGAGTGACTCCCTACATGTTGGTCTACGGTACAGAAGCCGTCATTCCCGCCGAGGTCGAAATTCCTTCCTTAAGAATTATACAAGAAGCTGAACTCAGTGATGCAGAATGGATAGGAAGTCGATACGAATAACTAGCTCTTATTGATGAAAAAATAATGAATGTGATATGTCATGGTCAACTTTATCAGAACATAATGTCCAGAGCTTTCAACAAAAGGGTCAAACCTAGACAGTTCACACCAGGGCAGCTAATATTGAAACAAATCTTCACATCAAGACGAAACTAAAGGAAAGTTTTTGCCCAATTGGAAAGGGCCCTACATAACTCACAGGGTACTAACAGGAGGAGTACTCATACTTTTAGAAATGGACGGAGAAATTTATCCAAAGCCTATCAATTCAGATGTAGTCAAAATATACTATGTTTAGATTGTTTACATTTCCTCATATGATGTAACTGAACTACACTTGACCTGATTCTCTTTTAAGAGGGGATATGTAGGTAGCCCTATGGGTTCGGTCACATCTAAATAAAATTTTCATTTTTCCCACAACTAGAAACTGGGCATAATTTTAAGGAGGACCCTCAAAATTCTAGAACAAATCCAGCAAACTTCGTCATATGCAGAACAGTCAAAGAATTGCTTACTAAACTGGGGTAGAATTTTGAGGAGGACCCTCAAAATTCTAGTGTAAAGAAGTCCTAATGTATCTAAAGTGTCGCAATCATTGGCCCATATAATTTACTTGATATTACATACCACTATGTTTTCAAATAATTCTATTTATCAAGTGCATGCATATGTTTTTGAAAATTTTATCTCTATAGGAGCCAGATGTTACCCAGGGTAACTCAAACAGGACATCCGGACCGAGGCAAAGCAAAGCAAGCAGATGAAGACACGAACCAACCTTCCCCCACAAAACTCACAAATATTTCTTTGAATGTAGGTATAATAAGACAACGATACTCGTAGATGCATCAAAATACGATCCTGAAGACAACGAATTATCTAGTGTGAACATCTTCAGAAATGCTTTACTCTACCATTTGTCTCCTCTTCCTGCATGAGGCTAAGCCCTGCCTCCTCAATTGCATTAGGCTAAGCACTGCCTTCCACTGCACGAGACTAAGCATTCTCTCCATTTTGCATGAGGCTAAGCACTACCTCCCTACTTGTATAAGACTAAGCACTGCCTTCCATTGCATGAGATTAAGCATTATCTCCATTTTTCATGAGGCTAAGCATTGCCTCCCTATTTTCATAAGGCTAAGCACTGCCTTCCATTACATGAGACTAACAATTGTCCCCACTTCCTGCATGAGGCTAAGCATTGCCTCCCTATTTGCATAAAGCTAAGCATTGCCTTCCATTGCATGAGACTACACATTGTCTCCTTTTCCTGCATGAGGCTAAGTATTTACTCCCTATTTGCATAAGGCTAAGAACTGCCTTCCATTGCATGAGACTAAGCATTGTCTCTATTTTGCATGAGGCTAAGAATAGCCTCTCTATTTGCATAAGGCTAAGCACTGCCTTCCACTGCACGAGACTAAGCATTGTATCCATTTTGCATGAGGCTAAGCACTGCCTCCCTAAATTGCATAAGGCTAAGCACTGCCTTCCATTTACATGAGACTAAGCTCTGTCTCCTCCTCTTGCATGAGGATAAGCCCTACCTCCCCAACTACATAAGGCTAAGCTCTACCTTTCCTTGTCTAATGCCGAATGCAATGCTACTTGAAATCATAATACTATTTTGCCTTT
The DNA here is from genome assembly GCA_026770625.1 of Nicotiana glauca. Taxonomy (NCBI): domain Eukaryota; kingdom Viridiplantae; phylum Streptophyta; class Magnoliopsida; order Solanales; family Solanaceae; genus Nicotiana; species Nicotiana glauca. Next base: position 9,951 of record MU721584.1, on the reverse strand, counting down.
TCTGGGGTTAAGTTCTATCCCAATACTATGCAAGACTAAGCTCTATCTTATTTCTATTATATGATCCATCATCATGTCTCTGATTTCATAGGCTGAAACAACACCACCTATCCGAAGGCGCCATAGACCGAAGGCATCATCCTCATAGCCTGAAGACACTATGTCATGGCCTGAGGATCTCTCAACGCTGCATATTATTAGTCAAGGGCATCATGGTTCAGAGGCACCATTCTCATGGACCGAGAACATCATTTCATGGCATGCGAATCCCTTATCTCATGATTCATAGCCCAGGACGTCATGGTCTAAGGACATCATCCTCATCATTTGAAGATAATCTTCATGGTCAAAAGGGAATTTGCATCAATTTCAAATTCTTGCAATAGCCTATATATACTTGCATGCATCAGGTTTTAAGTTTTTTTCCAAGTAATCCAAGAAATAACCGTTCTTCAAATGGGAGCAACCTTCGCTTCGGTGTCCACTCATATCATTCACACCATGCCATTAGTTCAAATGTAATTGACTCCCATATTACTCACTTTTACTCTATGACCATTCAGATATCTACCCTGTGATACATATATAACATCTTAAATTCACATTTGTGACTTCGCATAAATTCATCCGATACTATCCTACTCAAAATAACCCTTTCCGAAATACACGACCATCTCTATAACAACGCCATCGGTTTTGTTCACAGTTGGATCCAGAATTACGCATTGCTTGATTCTTGTAAAACTAGGAATATGTGGGCAGCTTAGAGACTAGGGTGTGGCCTATATTTTTCAAAAGACCCCATTAGTTCAAAATCGGTCAGCATTTCTTTACCCGACAACTCTTTCATCCTTTCCGGGTAAAGAGGGAAAGTTTTTGATATCCAATTTTTTCCTCATATTTTCGAAATATATATATATATATTTCATATATATATATATATATATATATATATATATATATATATATATATATATATATATAAGTATCATCATTTGATTTAAAAGCATGCACAAATATTTTTCATAATTTTTAAAGACTCTAAACTAATTTATTACTGCATTTTTACTATATATACACATCCAATAATTATTCTTGATTTAATCATCTAAATTTATCGTTTTATAACAACATAATGTTTAAATATTTTTCAGTATATTTTTATAATTACATTTGTATTTTTAAGGATAAATTGCACATCTTTGCAATAATAGCCCATATTAATGTATAATTATATTATTTATGCAAAAAATAATTTTTTATATTTTTAAATGTTGAGTAACTATTTTAAATTATTTTAGTGCATAGACGATATTTTTATTATTTATTAATTGCCTTTATAAATTATTTATTTATTAAATATTGGGTATTTTAAAACTAGCCTAAATTCCTACCCAAATTCGAATCTAAAACTACCCTATACACCAACCCAATACCCTTGGCCCAACACCATTAGCACAGTCCCTTACCCATTTAATTAACCCGACCCAACCCCGCTCAAATCCCAGCCGTTGATAAAAAATGATCAACGGCTCACAAATGTTCCCCCTATTTCCTTATATCACCCATCTCCCAAACCCTAACCCCCATCACCCCAAACCCGCTGCCTCTTTACTCCACCCTCCCCCCGAAGAACCCTAGTCCGCCTCCTAAAAAAAAACCTCTCCCAATCCTGTTTCTAATGGTATTTTCTTCCCATTCACTTACCATTTCGATATGTTTCCATTATTGGATGATTCTCTACGGTATTACCTAGTACTTTACTAAACATGGCAAGTATTACTCTGATTTTGTCCTATTTGACTTTCGTCTCTTGAATCTGGACGATATTGAGTCTACACACGCTTATTTTGCACCGTGTGAGTCCGATTTGTTCGTATCTTGCTGATTCATACTTAATCCTAAGGTTAGGGTTTACATATCTTCTTTGATTAGAATCAAAACTGGTTCAATCTTTGATTTTGAGTATTATGTTGCCATTATTCACCCTATTATGTGTAAATTTGTCTATTTCTATCGATTTTTTTTACTTACCTTAAATTAGGGTTTCAGATCCTTTTTAATCGAACCAAATTTGGTTCGATTCTCTAATATTTTTGAATAATATTCCTGTCTATGTTTATATTGTGCAATATGTGATTCTTTTGCCTTTATTTTCTGTCGATTTGTGTATTTTACCCAAAAATTAGGGTTTTAAAACTTTTCTTCCTTACTGATTTAAATGCTTGCCTTTCTATTGTTTGACTAATTATTTCCATGTTTATGTGTTTAATTCCTACACTATTTAAGCCCCTCCCCGCTTCCCTTTGATCAAGATTGAAAAATCCTTAAGAACACAAAACTAAGGTTGTGTGCTTCCACTCTTGAATAATCTTGTTCTATATTCTGATTTTTGGTCGACTGAAAGCCAATGCCAGAAATTTCCAAGTTCTTGCTCTTGTTTGGTGATATTTACCATACTGTTGAATTCCTTCTTCCTTGCTTTATCTTAACTGGTGAGTTACCATGCCTTTTATCATTTCATTCTGATTATCTGCCATTTCATTTACGTGTAACTTCAATTAAACTATGATATCCTAAATGCTATTACATCTGAGACATGCTTAAATCTGCTGTGAGTTTGTTAGTTCGATTCTACTTAGCCATATGTCACTGATAGCTATCTCTTTAAGTTTAATTCTGTTATAATCCTGCTCTTTGGATATGTTCTCATATCTCCTTATTTGGACTAGTTAACTACGTATAGATGTATGCATTAATGGAATGTAACGACCCAGCCGGTTATTTTTGGAATTTACACCCCGATCCCCCATTAACTGCTTCCCCTAAGTTCATTTATGCTATTTTGGTTTTCCGGGACGTTTGGTGGTAGGATTCGGAGTGTTTTGGGACACTTAGTCCCTAAATGAGAGCTTAAGAGTTAAAACATGGTCCGTAATTGGAACAGTGTGAAGACAGCCTCGGAATGGAAATCTGATGTTTCCATTAGCTCAGTTAGGTAATTTTGGCAGTGGGAGCGTGTTCGGAATGTATTTTGGAAGTCCGTAGTTCATTTAGGCTTGAAATTCCGAAGTTTGTATTTTTGAAGTTTCTGGCCCGATAGTGAGATTTTGATCCGAGGGTCGGAATGGAATTCCGGAAGTTGCAGTAGCTCCATCATGTCATTTGGGATGTGTGTGCAAAATTTTTGGTCATTCAGACGTGTTTTCGTTAGGTTTTCGATCGAAAGCGTATTTGGAAGAAATTTGAAGTTCTTAGGCTTGAATCATTGATTAAATCGGGTTTCCGGCATTGTTTTAGGTGTTTTAAGGATTGTTACAAGTTTGAATAAAGTATTAGGTGGTATTGGTGCTTTTGGTTAAGGTCCTGGGGGGCCTCGGGATGATTTCGGGTGGTCGACGGAAAGATTCGAAGTTAAATGGGTTGCTGAAGTTCTGGTACCTATCATAACCGCACCTGCGGTTTGGTTTCTGCAGGTGCAGAGTCGCAAAAGCGGCCGGCCCATCGGAGATGCAAAATTTGGACTCCTCAGCTTTTTCTGCAGGTGCGGAAGATCTACCGCAAATGCGATTACACACCTGCTAGGCCCCTACCACAGATGCAGAACCTTGGGTCTTTATTGAAGCCGCAGAAGTAGGGTATGTTTCGCAGAAGCAGAATCCGCAGGTGCGGTATAATACTGTAGAAGCGAAGCTTGGTAACTTAAGGGAAAGCCACAGAAGCAGCTCACTTTCCGCATAAGCGGGACCGCAGAAGCGGTCCCTTGTCTGCAAAAGCGGAAACACCTGTTCAGAAAAGTGAATTTCGAGGGTTGAGTTTCAAAAGTTGGAAAAATCAATTGAGAGCTTGGGAGAGGGCAATTTTGAGTGGTTTTGAAGAGAAGATCATTGGATAACGTTTCTTTAATTTCTTTTAGCTGTATTCCATCAATATATAGCTTAATAAATCATCTAATTTCGAATTTGGAATCAAAATGGGGGAAAACTTCTTAGACCAATCTATTGGGTTTTGAGTGAGCATTTGACCTCCGATTTGGGAGATTTTTATATGGTTAGACTCGTAAGAGTACGAGGGTTCTGAAAATATGAAATTCATTCGATTCCGAGGTGTTGGCCTGAGGGACCTTTTGGTCATTTTTACCTATTTTCGCGCCTAGCTTTAAATTTAATAGTGGAATCAATTATTTGCAATATTATATACGATATGTAATTGAATTGAATAGATGTGGGCCATTTGGAGTCGGATACTCATGGCAAGGGCGTGGTTCCTAGTTGATTATTGAGCCGGTTCGAGGTAAGTGACTTGTCTAATTTTGTGTGGGGGACCTATCCCCTTTTGAATATTTGAATGCCTCATACGTGAGGTGACGAGCGCATACTTGAGCTAACTGTTGTAAACCCGTTTTGACTTGAAGTATTTAAATTGAGTTTTCCTGTTTACTTGTTCATTTTAGACTGTAAGTTTAAACCTGGGTTAGCTTAGAGAAGCATGTTTAGCTGACTTACTTGCTTAATTTTTTAACTGTACTATTTGTACTCTGTGAAGCATGCTAGGCTAGAATTTACTATTACTTGTTCTGATTTTAGCATTTATTCTGAGATTATGAGTTGTTATTGTTGTGAGTTTAATTTGGGACTACAAGACGGTGTCCCGGAAGATCCCCCTGTACTTGATATATTCTGGATTGAGGGTGCGGGAAACCAAGAGATCCTTGGCACATGTATTTCTATATATATTGGAATACCAAGAGATCCCCGGCTTACTCATTGAGGATACCAAGAGATCCTCAGGATACCAAGAGATCCCCAGTGTATATGATGAGGATACCAAGAGATCCCCGACTAGTATTCCTTGTATTGTTACCTTTGCTTTCTATTACTGTTCTTCCTTATTCAGCTGGTTTAGATTCTCGCTGTAGACTTCATTTAAACTGTTTTCGTTATCTTATTATTTATTATGTTTTATCTCAGTAGGGCCCTGACCTTCCTCATCACTACACAACCGAGGTTAGGCTTGGCACTTACTGAGTACCGCTGTGGTGTACTCATGCCCTTCTGTGCATGTTTTTCATGTGCAGATCCAGGTACTTCCCCCAGGCGTATCATATTCATGGAGGAGAGTTCTAGTGGAGACTTGAGGTATATCTGCTACGTCCGCAGACCAGGAGTCTCTATTCTTTTTCGGCTTTAGTATATAGTTCCTTTCTTTCCTTTCATGTTGTTTAGACATTCTGGTGTAGAGCAGATTACTACATTCTATTAGCCTGTGTTGCTCGTGAGTTTTCGGATTTTGGGTTTGAGTTGCAGACTTCTGCTTATGGTTATAGTTGTATAGGTCAGGCGGCCTTATATTCAGTTGTTATTTTATATGTTCAGTCTGACTTACTTTTTCTGCAAGTTAAATTGTTATTTTTGCACTGTTAGGCTTACCTAGTTGTAGGAACTAGGTGCCATCACGACATGTTCATGGAGGGTGAACTGGGATCGTGACAAGTTAGTATCGGAGCTCTAGGTTCATAGAAGTCATGGAACACAGGCCAGTTTATTAGATTCTCGCTGATCGGTACGGAGATGTCTGTACTTGTCTACAAGGGGCTATGTAATTGTTTAGGAAAAAAATCTTCATTTCATTTGAATTCCTTGTCGTGCGATATTTTTTACATCAATTCTAAACTTCTGTCTTATATTCTCTCACAAATGGTGAGGACACGTGCTACACGAGATGACCTGGCACCCGCGCCCCCTACTGCAACCATCAGAGGCCGGGGCCGGGGTAGAGGTCGAGGGTAATCCAGCCGAAGCCCACACACCTGGCACACCTACTACTGCCACTACTACTCCAGCGCTCGAGGAGACTTTGGCTCAGTTCATGAGCATGTACACCACCTTAGCTCAGTCACGGTTGCTTCCCTTTACTGCAGCCACATCCTACGCCGAGGGAGGAGCACAGACTCCCGCCGTCCGCACTCCTGAGCATTGAGTGTAGGTTGAGCAGGCTCCCGAGATTATTCCCGCACCGCGTGCAGCACCAGTTCAGCCCGAGGATGGGTTAGCTGCTTCAGAGGACGAGTAGCGGAGACTTGAGAGGTTCAAGAAATATGATCCCCCAGTGTTCAGTGGATTAGCATCAGATGATGCCTTGGGATTTCTAGAGGAGTGCCACCGTATTCTTCGCACTATGGGCATAGTGGAGTCTAGTGGGGTTTCTTTCACTGCCTTTCAGCTTCGGGGAGCCGCCTATGATTGGTGGCGCACTTATGAGATAGATAGCCCAGTCGAGGCTGCTACACTGACTTGGACCCAGTTCTCGGAGATGTTTATGAGAGAGTTTCTCCCCCAGACTCTCAGGGACGCATGTCGCACAGAGTTTGAGCATTTGCACCAGGGTGCTATAGTTTTAGAGTATGTTATTCGTTATACCAGGTTGGCCAGGCATGCACCGTTTTTGGTTGCTACAGTTCGGGAGAGATTTCACATGTTCATTGAGGGTATTATTCCACCCATCAGATCTAGCATGGCTCGAGAGTTGGAGATGGACATTCCTTATCAGCAGGTAGTGAGCATTTCTAGGAGGATTGAGGGTATGCTCGCCAGGGAGCGAGGGAAGAGAGAGGCCAAGAGGTCTCGAGAGTCGGGCCACTACTCTGATGCCCGTACCCCAGCAGTAGCTCGTCATGGTAGGGGTTATGTGGGTCTCCCCATTCATTCAGCTCTTCCAGCAGCCAGTAGTGCTCCAGCTCCACCTATACCTCAGGAGCCTTACTATGCACCTCCAGTTTCTAGCGCGCCTCCTGCGTGGGGTGCTTCCAGAGGTCAATCCAGCAGACCTGGCCCTAGTCAGTCACATCCACCGCATCCTCCCAGAGCTTATTTCGAGTGTGGTGATACACACCACATAGTTAGGGACTGCCCTAGACTTGGTAGGGGTGCATCTTCACAGACTGCTCAGCCACAGCTCACTCCTCAGAGTTCTCAAGCCATGATCACAGCTCCAGCTACTACCCCATCTGCCCAGCCGGTTAGGGGCGGAGGTCGGGGAGATAGAAGCCGCCCTCGAGAGAGGGGCCGGGCCAGATATTATGTTATTCCTTCTCGTACCGAGGCTATTTCCTCCGACTCCTTCATTACAGGTATTATACTGGTTTGTCACATAGAGGCATCGGTTCTATTCGATCCAGGCTGTACTTATTCATATGTGTCTTCTTTCTTTGCTCCGCATTTGGGTGTGCCTCGGGATTCTTTGAGTGCCCCCGTTTATGTTTCTACTCCTGTGGGGGATTCTCTTGTTGTGGACCGTGTTTATCGGTCATGTCTGGTTACTATTCATGGTTTTGAGACCAGAACGGATTTATTATTACTCGGTATAGTTGACTTTGATGTTATTCTAGGCATGGACTGGTTATCGCCCCATTTTGCTATTCTTGATTATCACGCCAAGACCGTAACGCTGGCTATGCCAGTTATTCCGCGTATTGAGTGGAGTGGTACTTTAGATCACACTCCCAGTAGAGTTATCTCTCTTCTTAAAGCTCAACATATGGTTGAGAACGGGTGTGCTGTGTATTTAGCTTATATGAGAGATGTCAGTATTGACACCCCTTCTGTTGATTCAATTCCAGTGGTACGGGATTATCCCGATGTATTTCCAGCTGATCTTCCAGGCATGCCGCCCGATAGAGACATTAATTTTGGCATTGATCTGTTGCCGGGCACTCAACCCATATCCATTCCTCCGTATCGCATGGCTCCTCCTGAGTTGAAGGATCAGTTGCAGGAATTGCTTGGTAAGGGTTTTATTCGACCCAGTATTTCACCGTGGGGTTCTCCTATCTTGTTTGTGAAGAAGAAGGATGGTTCTATACGTATGTGTATTGATTATCGCCAGTTGAACAAGGTTACATTGAAGAACCATTATCCTTTGCCTCATATTGATGATCTGTTTGACCAGCTTCAGCGCACACAGGTGTTTTCTAAGATTGACTTGTGCTCAGGGTACCATCAGTTGAATATTCGGGAGCCAGATATCCCGAAGACTGCCTTCAGGACTCGATATGGTCATTATGATTTCCTTGTTATGTCATTTGGGCTGACCAATGCCTTCAACGGCTTTCATGCATTTGATGCACAATGTATTCAGGCTATATCTTGACTCATTCGCTATTGTTTTTATTGATGATATACTGGTATATTCCCGGAGTCAGGAAGATCATGAGCAACACTTGAGGATCGTGCTTTATACCTTGAGGGAAAAGAAGTTATATGCAAAGTTCTCAAAATGTGAGTTTTGGTTGAGTTCTGTGGCATTCCTAGGCCACATGGTATCGAGTGAGGGCATTCGGGTGGATCCAAAGAAGGTGGAGGCCGTGCAGAGTTGGCCCAAACCCTTTTCCGCTATAGAGATTCGTAGTTTCCTTGGCTTGGCGGGTTACTACCGTCGCTTCGTGGAGGGATTTTCATCGATTGTAGCCCCTATGACTAGATTGACTCAGAAGGGTGCCCCTGTTTAGTAAATAGAGGAGTGTGAGGCGAGCTTTCAAAAGCTCAAGATAGCTTTGACTTCAGCCCCTATCTTGATGTTGCCTACCGGTTCGGGGTCTTATACTGTCTATTGTGACGCCTCGAGAGTTGGCCTTCGAGCAGTGTTGATGTAGGATGGTAGGGTGATTGCCTACGCATCCAGACAGTTGAAGATACATGAAAAGAATTACCCTGTCCACGACCTTGAGTTAGCTGCTATTGTTCATGCCTTGAAGATCTAGCGTCACTATTTTTTCGGAGTGCCTTGTGAGATATATACTGACCATCGGAGTTTGCAGCACTTACTCAAGCAGAAGGACCCGAATATGCGTTAGAGGAGATAGTTAGAGTTGTTGAAGGATTATGATATCACTATTCTGTATCACCCCGACAAGGCCAATGTGGCGGCGGATGCCTTGAGTCGTCGGGCAGAGAGTTTGGGTAGTTTGGCATATTTACTAGCTTCAGAGAGGCCTATGGCGATGGATGCTTAGGCCTTAGCCAGTCACTTTGTGAGATTGGATCTTTCGGAGCCCAGTCGAGTTCTAGCCTGTGTGGTCTCCCAGTCTTCCCTATTTGATCATATCCGGGAGCGGCAGTATGATGATCCTCATTTGCTTGTCCTTTAGGACAAGGTTCGGTGTGGAGATGCCCGAGATGTGACCATTGGAGATGAAGGGGTATTGAGTATGCAGGGCCAGACTTGTGTGCCCAATGTTGATGGTCTTCGAGAGTTGATTCTAGCAGAGGCCCATAGTTCGTGGTATTCCATCCATCCGGGTGCCGCGAAGATGTATCAGGACTTGAGGCAGCACTATTGGTGGAGGCGGATGAAGAAAGATATAGTTGGTTATATGTCTAGATGCCTCAACTGCCAGCAGGTGAAGTATGAGCACCAGCGCCCGGGTGGGTTGCTTCAGCAGATAGAGATTCCGCAGTGTAAATGGGAGCGCATCACCATGGATTTTGTATCTGGACTCCCACGGACCTTGAAGAAGTTTGATGTCATTTGGGTCATTGTGGATCGATTGACCAAGTCCGCTGATTTCATTCTAGTGTGTACCACCTATTCATCGGAGCGGTTGGCGAATATTTATATCCGGGAGATTGTCCATCTGCATGGTATTCCAGTCTCTATTATTTCGGATTGGGGTACTCAGTTTACATCGCAGTTCTGGAGAACCGTGCAGCATGAGTTAGGTACTCGAGTAGAGTTGAGCACCGTATTTCACCCCCAGACGGACGGACAGTCCGAATGCACTATGCAGATTCTGGAGGATATGCTCCGTGCGTGTGTGATTGAGTTTGGAGGGTCTTGGGATCATTCTTGCCATTGGTAGAGTTTGCTTACAACAACAGTTATTGTGAGCACGTGATTTTTACCCCAAGTAAAAGAATTCCAAGATCAAAATAAATAACTTTTGGTTACAATATT
>MU721582.1:4164-26487 GCA_026770625.1 Nicotiana glauca | reverse complement strand
TTTTTAAAAGTATTAAAAGAGGAATTAATTGATGAGTTAGTTGGCTGGCCTGACAGATGTGTCCGATGCCACCACAACCCTTAGTGGATTTTGGGTCGTGACAGTTCTCCAAACCACCTCAAATTTACACCATATATTCCTCTCACCTCCCTCTTCCTAAACCCTCAACCAGTTTCCCTCGAATCTGTCCATGATTGCTCGAATATTAGTTCGAAATTTCTGGCCAAAACCCTAAGTCCTCCAAACACCACCAAATTGACACCACGTGACCCCCTCGCCTCCTTCGTGGTGAATTCATCGTCGGTAGCATTCAAATCTCTCCGAAGATGGTCGAATTTGGATTTGAGAATTAGCTGTATTTTAAAAGATAAGTCAGTGAGTTTCTATGTTTATTTTTTATGATTAACGTGGTTGAATTCTGTTTAGCCGTGTGTAATTGTATTCATGTGTTATTTCTTGTTTTTATCCATAATTTTTCATCATGATTAGTCTGCTTGTTCGTTTTTTTTTGTGATGTTGTTTTCTGCTTTCATGGCTAAAAGATTTTTAAAATTTGTAAGAGTTTTGTTTAATTAGTTGATTTTATCCTGTTTGATTTCATTTGTGTTCTGATTTCTGTCAAGTGGTAGTTTGGTTTCAATTAAGTAATCTATAATTAGTGTTCGAAGTCTATAATTTTGATTAGGTTTAGCTTGATTGAACGCTTCTGCCTACCTGGATTTATTTTGTGTTTGCCAATAAGTAGATTTCCTTTTCACTGATTCTGTTATTGCCAGTTATTTAGTTTGTTGATGGATAATAAATGTTAGTAACTGTTAATCCGAAAATTAGTAGTTATTTGAGTTAGGATTGGTGATTGAGTTGGTTTAACTGATTGGTTTGACCGTGATTGTTTGGGATGGGGTAGGATAGTAATTTCAAGATTAAGGTAGGGGTAATAAGGGTAATTCACTTGAGGAATCTGATAGTAATTGAATTTAGAAGCTACTAGAAGCACCTAGAAGGGGTTGTAATTGATATTTCAAAGGCATAGTGTTGTGACTTGAGACACAAGTCACAACTCGAGGGACATTTAGGCAAAAATGAAAATTAAAAAGGGACTAGAATGAAATTGAAAAATCTGAGGGCTGCCCCTTAGTTTTGCCTATATAAGGAAGCTTTTAGCGCCTTAAGTCAGAAGTTTTGGAGCCTCTCAAAATTCCCTCCCTTTGTTCACAAGTTTCAGATCTGAAATTTGAAATTCAAACTCCAAATCTTCAGAAAAACAAAAAAAAAATAGTAGAAAACTAAAAAAAACTATTCTATTGAAAGCTCTTTGTTCTAGCTCGTTTGAATCTGAAACAGCATAGATTTATCTTATATGTTCAACTATTGAGATTTAGCAGCTCTTGAGGTTCTTCGAGTTGTATTTGGTTTGATTCGAATTGGTGATTGGTTATTGGAAGTTGTTTTGGGAATTTACAGCATTGTGTTGGGTTTTTCCTGGGTTTAAAGCTTGAAATCTGTGTAGCTGACCTCTAATTTTCCACGTTTTGTTCCAAATTTGATGTACGATTCCTGAACGTTTGGTGATATAGTGTGGGATTCTAGAATTGAAATGAAGTTTCAGCTGCTGTCTTCAATTTTGCTTCGTGCCAGTTACATTTCTGCTACTACCTACATTTAATTGTGTGTATTGGCTTAGCCAAATTCTGCTTAAATAGTTTAAGTTTCTCATATTGTACTTAACTGGACTGTATAGACTGTTACCTTTCAGATTCGTGAGAGTTGAACACTTGATTTGTTTTCAGTAGTTATAAAAAACAGGTTCAAATGGTTTTGTGTTTCAGTATGCTATTTCAGTAGTCCAGTTCTGAAATCATGAGTCACTTAATATTAGTTTGAATTAATCCAAAAATAGTTGGTTTGTTCTGAATTTGGGTCGTTAACCTATCCATATTTCCAGTTTAATTTTCACCTTTAGTAATATTTAGGAACTCACCAGTAGATAAATAAATAAAATAATCTGAGCATGGAATTGGAATCAAAATGATTAATATCCTATTAATTTGAGTTTGGACACATGGAAGATTGTGTAATTGAAGGATTACAAGTATAAAGTTAGTTAATTTTCCCTTCTTGGGCTTACAACATAGTGGGACATAAGCCTTGCAGATTTGAGTCACTGTTGCAGTTTGATCATTTAGTGACATTATTTTGTTTGAAATCGTGGCTGGGCAGAATAATTTTCTGAAGTGATTTATTGACGTGAGATTTAGAGTGCGTGCTGTTGGGCTCGTTTGAAGTAAGCCCAAGTGTTGGGTTTCCTCCCTATTGGCTCCTTTTTGTACCTGGGCCAAGGCCTGTGACTGGCCCGTCTTTTGGGTGTAGACCTGAGTGCAATTTTCCTTCGTTGGGTTTATCTCGGATCCTAATGATTGGCTTTGGTGCAGAATTATCTTTTGGTTAGCTTTGATCTAGTAACAAATTAATTAGGGCCCTTTAGAGACAATATGAAATAGAGAATCATAGTTGCTTTAGGTTTGCCTTTTAAATAATAAAATGAGATGAGCCTCGCTAAACAAAATACATTAGGAGCGTTTATTTGCATCACGTGCATTTGCTGTAGGGGACTCAACACAGGAGTTGGGTCCGTCTAGGACAGGTAACCTGAAATGAAAAGACCATCCTAATACATCTTACGTGTTGCGTGTACATTTATTTGTCTTGGACTTGCATGCTGACCGGCTTTGGAGTATCTTGAAAAATTTGAAAAAAGGGAAGATAAATAGCAGTATAGAGAGTTAATTACCTGTTTTAGAAAAACCAATATCCAAATAGTGTCGAAACTCTGTCGAATTTTTGAGAAAAAGGAAAAGAGAAGAAAAGGGAAAAGAAAATTTGTTTTCAAAAAAAAAAAATGGTTTGTTTTATTTGTCAATAAAAAAAAAGAAACCAAAAGAGTTTTATTTTCAAATAGTTTGGTGAAAAAGAAAATATAAAAAGAGTCATGTTTTCCGAAATAGTGTATTTGTCAACGAAAAAGAGTCTTGTTTTCGAAAATAATTAGTTTATTTGCCCGAACTACGCTGGTTTGATTCTCACCGGATGTGAGATACGTAGGCAACCCTCATCGGGTCCAACCACCCTTTTTGTAAAACATACCAAAATTTTAATTTTCATCAAATAAGTCGAGTGATGTCATTCTTGTTTAAAATAAGCCGAATGTCCCCCAAAAGGGCGCCGGAAGACTGTTTTTGCAAGAACAGCCACCCTGAGTCATTTTTAAATGGTTTGCGAGCACAGCCTTAAATATCCCTTTCAGAAGTGCTGAAAGGCCGTATTTGCAAAACCGAGTCTTGGTTTTCTTAAATAAATTTTTTGAAAAAATAGCCACTTAGCTTTTTAAGTCAAAATAAGTCATTACATGGCCAATTTTCTTTAAATAGTCACAGTTGACATTGAAACCTTCTCAGTCTTGTGCAGGCCCGCGGCGATGTTGAGTGATGCCCCGCGGGCCTCAGGATGTGAAGCTTTGATGTACTCTTGATCTAGTTTTTAATCATCGAGTTTGTATTTTGAGTCTGTTTCAAGAAAACAAATAACCTAGTAACTTTTGTAATCAGAGTTTTATTAATGGAAAAATCCCAAAAAAAGAGGGAAAGGCAAGAAACAAACAATGGACAATAGGAGGGAAGAGCGAGAGGTTGAAGCAAAGAACAGGTCTGCCAAATAAAGGAAAAGAAAGCCGGGATGATGCATGCAACCAAGCAAAGGCATAATAGAAATGGTTAATTGTTTAGGTGCATTCATTCCCAAATGTGCGGTTATCTGTCTGTTAATGCTCTAACCGCTAACAAAGTTGTTGTTGATGATGAGTCTAGGCAGGTGGTTAGTTGATTGGCATTTTGGCAACCCATTTCTACAACACTCGGTCAAAAGACAAGCTGAAAATGACAAGCCAAGAATTAGATACCAGTATTGTGGACCCCACGAAAGATGTAGAGGTGATGGATGTTAATGCAATGAGGGAGGAAATGTATAAATTGAGGCAGCAAATGGCCGAAATGCATCAGGCCTGGGCTAAGGGTCAGCCAACGCTAGTTTATCCCGCCAATCCAGCCTATATCCCACATTTGGTTCAGTCTCAGGAGCCTCCTACTGTGAATTCATCTCCCACTTTCCCTTTCTACCAACAGAGCTATGGCACCACCTCCTACCCTCCCCAAGCTCCACCACCCAAACAAAACCCTCCTCCACCAATCACCCTTGTCTTTGTGGTGCCTCCACCTGCCACATTGCAAAGATCTTCTAGTGAGCCACTGTTTCAGGCTCACGATAGCCAGTATTATCCCCCCGAGCCTACCTTTAAAGCTCCTGAGCCATATTCCTACACCCCTCACTTTGAGCTCCCGGTGGAAACTGACAAGCCGCTTAAGAATTCGGAACAGGAAGAGATGTTTTGAAAAGTAAAAAGCCTGGAGCAATCCTTCAGGAACATGCAAGGATTGGGTGGCCAAGTCAGTGTGGCCTACAAGGATTTGTGCTTGTTTCCCGATGTCCAGTTGCCAGCAGGATTCAAGCTACCCAAGTTTGACTTATATGATGGACATGGTGATCCGGTAGCCCATCTAAGGGGATTCTACAACAAAATGAGAGGCGCTGGGGGAAAATATGAGTTATTGATGGCGTACTTTAGTCAAAGTCTCAGTGGAGCAACCTTGGAATGGTACACGCGACAGGATCATGCCCGATGGTACACATGGGATGATTTGGCCCAAGCATTTGCGTGCCACTTTTAGTATAATCTCAAAATTGTCTCGGACCATCTGTCACTGACCAAAATTGAGAAGAAGCCCCGGGAAAGCTTCAGAGAGTATGGTTTCTGGTGGAGAGAACAGGCGGCAAGAGTCGATCCTCCCATGAAAGAGAGCGAGATGGTCGATTACTTCTTACAGGCTTTGGAGCCTACCTACTATGGTCACCTGGTGTCAACAGTGGGAAAATCTTTTAACGAGGTAGTGAAAATGGGAAGCATGGTGGAAGAGGGGCTTAAATCCAACAAAATTATGATCTATTCGGCGATCAAGGCAACTACCCAAGCTATCCAGAGCGGCACTGGAGGGGTATTGGGAAAGAAAAAGAAAGAAGATGTGGCGGTAGTTGACTCGAGGACTTGGTCCAGGGGCCCGTCACCATATTACCATCAACCTCGACCCCGTCCCCAAGCCTACCCCTACACTCCATATCATTATTACCCACCCCATGATCCCCACTTCTCCGTCCACCATGCCCAAACGTACCCCAAACATCCTACCCATGTGCAATGGCGCGCACCCACCCCACAAAATACTTACCCAACTCAAAACACATACCCACCTCCAAGAGCCTACAAGAACCCCCTTGGAGAAGGTTTGCGAGCCAACCAAAATTTCAAGCAAGAGAGGGCACAGAAGCAAGAAACTTTCACCCCCTTGGGAGAGTCATATGTAAACTTATTTGAGAAACTAAAGCATTATAACATGATTGCACCGATTCCTCCAAATCATATGGACAAGCGTGCAAGAAGCTTAGACCCTTCTAAAAGGTGTGGATACCATTCCAATGCCCAGGGGCACGATGTCGAAATTTCTGGGATTTGAAAAAAGAGATAGAAAGAATGATTCAGGAAGGGATAATTGCGGTCCAGGACAGTGCCACCCAGACCATTGCACAGAATCCTTTGCCTGCACTTGATGATGCACATTTTGTGGGGAAGATCCATGGAGACAGGGAGTACGAGAATCCTCTCGGAAACTCATTGAATAAAGTCAATGATATTGAAATTGGTGAAGGTTCCAGCAATTTTGATGGGCAATCCAGTGGTTAAGGTGTCGAGTTTGGTGATTGGAAAGACACTCGAACTCTTGGTTAGCTAGAGTGGAGTTTTGGTGGTTTATTTTGTTATCATTTCTGTTGTCCGGGTTATTTTCAGGATTGTAATCTGGATATTGTCTTGTGACTCAAACCCTTCTATCTTTTCACTTTGCCGCAATAGCTTGTTTAGTGTTGTCTAGGTTTGTTTGTCTGTTCTTTTGTTTAAACCCTTTCACCGTCAGTCTAATGCAATTCTCTATTTCCTGCCATTTCCAATCATTTTGTTTAGTTTTCTTCTCCTTTTACAATTCTTTTCATGCTGGTTCTGGTGACATGACATGCACGCATAATTCTCAGCCTGGTTTTAAAAGACAGTTTAGTAATGAAGCGATGAAACAATGCTGAAGATGTAAGGACATTCGAGGGAAATAAGTAAGGGAATTTTGAGATCACTTCGAGCCCAAATTGTGTGAAACTAGGGCAGACAGAACATAAAGAAATACTGTTGAAATGCATCATGCCGCATCAGTTTGAAGCCAAGGGCAAGTTTTCCCCAAGTCTATCGGAGTCGTTCGTGGTACCGAGGTTGTTGTCCAATGGTAGAAGGCAAATGTGTGGATATGGTTATTAATTCTGGTGCAATCAAAAGATGTTACGTATGTTTTCATTAGTTTGTTTAATTGTGTAGTTTGTACTTGGCATGTTTTGGAGATTGGAATGACGAAGGCATTTTGTTCTGCTATCCAAACAGTTTATCCTTTGTTACCCCTTTGAGCCTCGGTTATTTTCTTGCATACCCCTCTTTCGGAATCAATACTAAAACTCGTAAGCCCGAGCGGGGAAAGTAAGTGGAGAAACAAGAGAAAAACAGTGAAATAGAAAATACAAAAAAGAAAAGAAAAGAAAAGAAAAAAGAAGAGAAAAGAAAAAGAAAAGAAAAGAAAAAAAGAAAAGAAAAAGAAAAGAAAAGAAAAGAGAAAGAAAAGAAATAAAAAGAAAGAAAAGGAAAAGTGGAAAAAAGGAAGATCGCAACAACGAAGAAATTTTATGGCATGAACTACGTTTGACTTGATTCCGAAAGGATACGTAGGAAGCCTCTCTCTGAGGTTCAGTCACACCAAAATAAAAATCCAAAAGTCCCCAAGCAAGAAACTGGGGCAGAAATTGTGGTTGTTGTAAGAAATCTGATTCCGAAAGTTGTAACTTTGAACCCATTTGAATTGTTTCGAGCCTTTGATACCCTTTCTTTCTAACCCTATCCAAAAGCCCACATTACGGTCCAAAGAAAGACCTTCCGATCAGTCTTCGAGAGATGCCAAGTCAAGCGAGTAGAGGTGAATCATATCAGGGGCAACACTCCAACCCAAATAAGGGAAATGAAGAATGAGAGAGTCTTATTGATGAAAACCCTCACGGGTACCGCAAGGCGATGAAAGCTGAGAGAAACAAAAAATGAGAGAGTCTTATTGGTGACAACCTTCGCGGGCACCATAAGGCGATAGCGAGTTGAGAGAAAGACCAAAATTAGAGAGGCTTGATGGTGAAAACCCTTTGGGCACTACAAGTCGAATAAGGATTGTGAATCAGATCGAATAAGCGGAGCATTGAAGCCCAGTTTCACAGCGAAAAGGTACAACAAGAGCCGAACATCAGATTTGCTTAACAGAATAGGCTGCAGGTGTATGTCAAGGCCATCAGAATCAGTATCTACATCTGATAGGTTTCTACTTTGTAGTTTTCTTGTTAGGAATATTGTCCTTCTACTATGTTCCTTTTGTCTTGTTTACTTCCTCCTCCTGAGTCTGTTTGGTCATAACAAGTGAGAAATGACTTCAAAATCTGCCACCAAGCTTTCCAACTGAACAAAACGGGATCTGGTGAGCACATCAAAGCGTCAAGTCAGGAAAGAACAACATGCACACTGAGTTGGCAACGATCAACATGCTTTGGGATTCTTGTGAAATGAAAAAGCTTGGTATATGTCAATTCATGAACGATGCAACAAATGAAGAGCTAGGGCGAACAGATCAAAGATATTTTCTGTGATAAGCTTGATAAAAGAGTGTTAAACCAGTGACGAGCAAGACCTTCCAAGCAGAAGTCAAAGTTATCATGGAAAATGGGGGAGCTGTAGACCTCAAGGACCGGACTAGGGGTTTAAGTCAAGAGAGAACAACATACATCTTGAGTGGGTGCCAATTGACGTGCTTTGGGATTTGTGTGAAATACAAGGGTTTGGTACTAATCAATTCATGAACAACGCAACAAATGAAGGGTTTATGTGAACGGATCAAAGGTATTTTTGGTAAAACATGAAAGGTTTGGTACATATCAGATGATGGGTGTTTGGTGAATGGATCAGAGATATTTTCTGCGTTAAGGGTAACAAAGAAAGTGGTCAGCAAGGTCTCCAAGTGGGAATCAGTTATCAAGGCGAGTGAAGGAACAATAAACTCAAGGCCGAGGCCAGTCAAGAAAGAACATGATATACACGGAGTGGGGGCAATAGACGTGCTGTGGGATTCATATGAGACATAAAGGTTGGGGAGATTCCAGTTCATGCAATGCAACAAATAGAGGATATCGGGCCGCCCTCAAAGTTCAAGGCCACAAACTAA
Organism: Nicotiana glauca; assembly: GCA_026770625.1. NCBI lineage: Eukaryota > Viridiplantae > Streptophyta > Magnoliopsida > Solanales > Solanaceae > Nicotiana > Nicotiana glauca. The sequence goes on along the minus strand of MU721582.1, from coordinate 18,034 downwards.
CCACCACATTTTAAACTCACAAGTTTTCTTTGTTTGAAACAGAAACAAAGCAGTGCAAGAGAGTTGGCTCAACAATAAGAAAAGAAACGAAAAGAAATAAAAAGAAAAAGTAAGAAGAGGAGAGCCGACAAAAGGGAAGTTTCTCAAATCTTTGCCCTTGCCTGTCTTGCTAGCGAGCATAAAATACTGCCATTACTTTTCACATTTTTTCTCCTAGGATAAAAGTCCTAGTCTGATAAATCTTCTCCTAGGATCAACATCTTAGTCTGATGAATCTTTCTCCTAAGATAACAAAAGACCTAGTCTGATGAATCTTCTCCTAGGATCAACATCTTAGTCTGATGAATCTTTCTCCTAAGATAACAAAAGACCTAGTATGATGAATCTTCTCCTAGGATCAACATGCATCTTTCTCCTAAGATAACAGAAAAAAACCTAGTCTGATGAATCTTTCTCCTAAGATAGAAAATCTTAGTCTGATGAATTGTTCTCCTAAGAAAGAAGACATAGTCTGTTGAATTTTCTCCTAGGATCTAAATCTTAGTCTGATGAATCTTTCTCCTAAGATAGACGACCTAGTCTGATAAACCTTCTCCTAGGATCAAAATCTTAGTCTAATGAAGCTTTCTCCTAAGATAATAAAAATGGACCTAGTCTAATGAATCTTCTCCTAAGGATCCAAATCTTAGTCTGATGAATCTTTCTCCTAAGATAGACGACCTAGTCTGATGAACCTTCTCCTAGGATCAACATGAATCTTTCTCCTAAGATAGACGACCTAGTCTGATGAACCTTCTCCTAGGATCAAAATCTTAGTCTGATGAAGCTTTATCCTAATATAATAAAAATGGACCTAGTCTGATGAATCTTCTCCTAAGGATTAAAATCTTAGTCTGATGAATCTTTCTCCTAAGATAGACGACCTAGTCTGATGAACCTTCTCCTAAGATCAAAATCTTGGTCCGATGAATCTTTCTCCTAAGATAATGAAAATGGACCTAGTCTGATGAATCTTCTCCTAGGATCAACATCTTAGTCTGATGAATCTTTCTCCTAAGATAGGAAACCTAGTCTGATGAATCTTCTCCTAGGATCAACATCTTAGTCCGATGAATCTGTCTCCTAAGATAGAAGACCTAGTCTGATGAATTTGCTAGTCAAATGTCCTTGGTCTTACTCACATGATCGTATATTCCAGTCACGTCCTTAGTTTTACTCTCATCATTGCATCAATAGCTTAAGTGATCTACATTTTGCTAACAAACTCACAAATCTTCCTAGTGCAAAACTGGGGCAGAAACGTTTCTTTGTTTTTGTCTATTTTGTTGAAGTCAGGAGCCCACCTAGAGAACAAGGGAATACTTTTCACGTTCAGCAATCAGGAACCCACCTAGAGAATAAGGGAATACATTTCAAGTTTCGGCAATCAGGAGCCCACCTGGAGAACAAGGGAAGCACAATTCATATTTTAGCTTTCAAACGTTTAGTTGTATTTGATAACATGATGTGCCCAACCACCAAACTGGGGCAGAAAATTTTCTTTGTTTGTCTATTTTGTTGAAGTCAGGAGCCCACCTGGATAACAAGGGAATACTTTTCCAGTGTCAGCAATCAGGAGCCTGCCTGGAGAATAGAGGCATATATTTCAAATTTCAGCAGTCAAGCATCACTCAGAGGAATGACAAAACATCTCCGATCACAATTCAAGGCAACAACGTAAGAACTCCATCGGAAGGATACAAGTTCAAGGCAACAAGAACTGCAAGATCAAGACATAGATAGGACTTTTTGTAATTCATAGATCATAGCTTAGTCTAGCTTCTTTTATTTTGACTTGGTGTAATAAGGAGGTCAGCAAGCGGTAGCTGTAGCAACAGCAGTGAAATCACAGCTCCTGGTAGTCTCAGCTACCAAACCTTCCCGAACTACACTGACTCGATTCCTTTTTAGCCAAGGATATGTAGGCAGCCTCCGAAGCAGGGTGCGGTCAAATATTTCAAAGATGCTTCACACGGAGAATTCGAACGGGCAAAAATCGCTCGAATCCACTCACTTATCTTTGCATGGAAACTCTTCGTGTTCCCGAGCAAAGAAGGGCAGCTGTGAGCACGTGATTTTTGCCCTATGTGAATTACTCCCATAAATTCAAAACAAAATAACTTCTTTTCATTGTTTGCAATTTTATGGATATTTGTGGCATTTTTTTTAATTGTTTGCATTTGTTTGTGCACGTTTATTATTGCTTAATTCGTGAAAAATACAAAAATACTTGACATTTGCATGTAGGGTTAATTTCATATTTTAGGATTAATTAGTGATTAATTTTACAAACAAATAAAGAAATAACAAAAAGGGTTCTTTATGCACTTATATTTTTAATTGTCTAAGTTTTTTGGGAATTAGTTTGTTTGGAGCTCAAGTGGTATAATTTTAGAGTCATTGGGTCTTTTATTTTTAGTGTTGCATTTAACAAAATGAAACAAAAAGGAAAAAAAAGAAGAAATGAAAATGAAAAGAAAACCATTAAAGAAAGGGTTGTCTTGACTCGAACTGGGCTATTTCAATTAATTCCGCCTGGCCCAAACCAAAAATCACTCCCAGTCCATGGCCCAATTGCCCCTACCCGATCCGTCCCCTAGTGTGACCAAAATGACCCCGTTTCATCAAGGGAAGATCTGGGCCGTCGAGGTTAATTAATCTGACGGCTCAGAACTAGGGAGTCTTTGATACATAAGTGTCCGAATCGACCCACCCCCCAATTAATCGTCTCCATTCACCCCCATTAACCCTAGCGACGTCTCTCCGCCTGTCGCCGCCGTAAATTACCTTACGGCGGCGGCCAGTCCCCAAACACCACCAAAATTACACCCCTTACTCCTCTCATTCCCCTCTTTCCAAATCCACGACTAATTTCCCTCGAATCCTACCTAAACCTGTCGAATCTTGGACCAAAGTTTTTCCGGCCAAAACCTAAAGTTCTCCAAACCACCTCAAATTTACACCATATATTCCTCTCACCTCCCTCTTTCTAAACCCTCAACCAGTTTCCGTAGAATCTGTCCATGACTGCTTGAATATTAGTTCGAAACTTCCGGCCAAAACCCTAAGTCCTCCAAACACCACCAAATTGACACCACGTGACCCCTCGCCTCCTTCGTGGTGAATTCATCATCGTTAGCATTCAAATCTTACTGAAGATGGTCGAATTTGGATTTGAGAATTAGCTGGATTTTAAAAGATAAGTCAGTGAGTTTCTATGTTTATTTTTTATGATTAACGTGGTTTAATTCTGTTTAGCCGTGTGTAATTGTATTCATGTGTTATTTCTCATTTTTATCCATAATTTTTGGTCATGATTAGTCTGTTTGTTCATCTTTTTTATGATGCTGTTTTCTGCTTTCATGGCTAAAAGATTTTTAAAATTTTTAAGAGTTTTGTTTAATTAGTTAATTTTATCCTGTTTGATTTCATTTGTGTTCTGATTTTTGTCGAGTGGTTGTTTGGTTTCAATTAAGTAATCTATAATTAGTGTTCGAAGTCTATAATTTTGATTAGGTTTAGCTTGATTGAACACTTCTACCTGCCTGGATTTATTTTGTGTTTGCCAATAAGTAGATTTCCTTTTCACTGATTCTGTTATTGCCAATTATTTAGTTTGTTGATGGATAATAAATGTTAGTAACTGTTAATCCGAAAATTAGTAGTTATTTGAGTTAGGATTGGTGATTGAGTTGGTTTAACTGATTGGTTTGACCGTGATTGTTTTGGCTGGGGTAGGATAGTAATTCCAAGATTAAGGTAGGGGTAATAAGGGTAATTCACTTGAGAAATCTGATAGTAACTGAATTTAGAAGCTACTAGAAGCACCTAGAAGGGGTTGTAATTGATATTTCAAAGGCATAGTGTTGTGACTTGAGACACAAGTCACAACTCTAAGGACATTTAGGCAAAAATAAAAATTAAAAAGGGACTAGAATGAAATTGAAAAATCTGAGGGCTGCCCCTTAGTTTTGCCTATATAAGGCAGCCTTTAGTGCAATAGTCAGAAGTTTTGGAGCCTCTCAAAATTCCCTCCCTTTGTTCACAAGTTTCAGATATGAAATTTGAAATTCAAACTCCAAATCTTTAGAAAAACAAAAAAAAAACAGTAGAAAACTAAAAAAAAACTATTCCATTGAAAGATCTTTGTTCTAGCTCGTTTGAATCTAAAAAAGCATATATTTATCTTATATGTTCAACAATTGAGATTTAGCAGCCCTTGAGGTCCTTCGAGTTGTATTTGGTTTGATTCGAATCGGAGATTGGTTATTGGAAGTTGTTTTGGGAATTTACTGCATTGTATTGGGTTTTTCCTGGGTTTAAAGCTTGAAATCTATTGAAGTTTGCTGGATTTTCACTTGTTGTTGCATATCTATGTAGCTGACCTCTAATTTTCCATGTTTTGTTCCAAATTCCAGGTACGATTCCTAAACGTTTGGTGATATAGTATGGGATCCTAGAATTGAAATGAAGTTTCAGCTGCTTTCTTCAATTTTGCTTTGTGCCAGTTACATTTCTGCTACTGCCTGCATTTACTCATGTGTATTGGCTTAGCCAAATTCTGCTTAAACAGTTTAAGTTTCTCATATTGTACTTAACTGGACTGTATAGACTGTTACCTTTCAGATTCGTTTAGAGAGTTAAACACTTGATTTGTTTTCAGCAGTTATAAAAAATAGGTTCAAATGGTTTTGTATTTCAGTATGCTATATCAGTAGTCCAGTTCTGAAATCATGAGTCACTTGAGTGAATAATGTTAGTTTGAATTAATCCGAAAATAGTTGGTTTGTTCTGAATTTGGGTCGTTAACCTATTCATGTATAGTGTTAAGTGAAGTCACATAATCAAGCTGCTTCTACTGTTGAATTCGATCCATGTTTCCAGTTTAATTTTCACCTTTAGTAATATTTAGGAACTCACCAGTAGATAAATAAATAAAATGATCTGAGCATGGAATTGGAATCAAAATGATTAATATCCTATTAATTTGAGTTTGGACACACGGAGGATTGTGTAATTGGAGGATTACAAGTATAAAGTTAGTTAATTTTCCCATCTTGGGCTTACAATATAGTGGAACATGAGCCTTGCAGATTTGAGTCACTGTTGCAGTTAGATCATTTAGTGACATTATTTTGTTTGAAATCGTGGCTGGGCAGAATAATTTTCTGAAGTGATTTATTGACGTGAGATTTAGAGTGCGTGCTGTTGGGCTCGTTTTAAGTAAGCCCAAGTGTTGGGTTTCCTCCCTATTGGCTCCTTTTTGTACTTTGGCCAAGGCCTGTGACTGGCCCATCTTTTCGGTGTAGACCTGAGTGCAATTTTCCTTCGTTCGGATCCCAATGATTGGCTTTGGTGCAGAATTATCTTTTGGTTCGCTTTAATCTAGTAACAAATCTAGTAACAAATTAATTAGGGCCCTTTAGAGACAATATGAAATAGAGAATCATAGTTGCTTTAGGTTTGACTTTTAAATAATAAAATGAGATGAGCCTCGCTAAACTAAACACATAAATTGCGGGGCCTTCTTGAAATGTCTATATTAAAATACTTAGAATTTGGGATGGGCCGTTTAGAGAATTTCACGGTTTTCCCCAAAGATAATAATGTGTTAGTTGCTTTAGGCGCGTATTTTAATAACATTACCTTCTTAAATTCGGGTGTGCATTTATGTGACCCAAATCCAAATCCCAACGCAGTCGAAATATGTCGAAAACTACGGGTGCATTTATGTGACGTGGTTCGAGACATGTTTTCACGACGTTGCAATTCTCTACGAAAATAATAATAAAAGCGGTTCAAAGCTAAAAAGCATATAAGTTGAAACATGTTTTAAAATCAAATAACTAAGCCAAATATGATAGTTGAGCGACCGTGCTAGAACCACGGAACCTGGGAATGCCTAACACCTTTTCCCGGGTTAACAGAATTCCTTACTAGGATTTCTGGATCGCGTACTGTTAAACAGAGTCATTCTTTTCCTCGATTCGGTATTAAACCGGTAACTTGGGACACCATTAATCTCCCAAGTGGTGACTCTGAATTTTAATAATAAATCCCGTTTTAATTGTCCTTTAATTGAAAAAACTCCTTTATGCCCTTGCAGGGTGTAGTGAAAAAGGAGGTGTGACAATAATTTCTAGATGATAATGAATACACAGGATCTAGAAGAGCCTATAGGCATGATTTCTATATGCGTGAATTGTTTGAAACCCTATGAACATGATTTCTAAATGCAGAAATTACTTTTAGAACCCTATGAACATGATTTCTAAATGCAGAAATTATTTTAAGAACCCCTATGAACGTGATTTCTATATGCAGAAATTATTCAAAAGTACCTATAGGCATGATTTCTATATGCATTTGAATATGCATAATTCAAAATACCTATAGACATGGTATCTACCTTTGCATGCATAGTTACCCGCCCTTTTCACTAGCCATCAAGTTATTATAACCCAGATTAAAGTAAAAAATACATAAAAAAAATACAAATACAAGCACAACCAAGGAGAGCCTGATTCAGACTTCATGTTTGAAATATGAGGTAAACCAACTCCATAAGATCATGATCCAATGTCTTTCTCCTATTTGAGTGTGGCAAAGTTCACTAAGAGCCTCAAAGGGACTCCGGGCAATGCTCATACCCAAATGTATTACCATATTAACACTAGTGCAGTGTGGAAAGGCCAACCCTCAAGTGTCCAAGTTCAGAGGGAACTCAAGGTCCCAATGCAAGGCTCACAAGAGGGGGGCGGAACTTAAAGACTAAGAGAGAGTGCAAGTACAGAAGTAGAATTCTGAGAGGGGAAAGGGGAAAAGGAGAGGGAAATAAGTACACATAAGGGGTTCATGGGAATAGGAAAATTGAAAGAGGCAAGGGTAGGCCGTGGGCATGCCCAGTAATGGAGAATGCTAGCATACCATAAGCTTGTCCAAACACACATTAATAGATGCTAGGATCCCAAGGGATCAGGTTTGATTCATGGGCAACAATTTACATATTGCCATGCTCCAAACCATAGCTTAAACACACAAGGGGGTGGGGAATAGGGATTCATAACAGAACAGGCAGGAAAAGAAATCAGTAATGCTGAAATATACAAAAGTAGTAAGTAGACAGGGATAGACACATTGTTGTGGTGCTGAAACTTAAATCAGAACATACTAGTTTCAAAGAAACAAGTAGAGAAAAGCAGTAAGTATTGCAAATAGGCCACAATGCAGACAATAAGAAAAAATACTATTGCGTGTAAGTGTGAGTTCAGAAAGACTATAAGTGAGTCCTATGTGTTAATGAAAGAGTCGTGCATTTATAGTGTGAAAATCGGGCAAAAATAAGGTAAGAAAACAGTTAAGGAACCAAATATCAATTAAGAATCAATCACACACGGCTTCCTTTAATTAAGGAATTCAGGTTCAAACCGTAAAAGTTATTTAAGGAAAGAAATCAAACAAGTATTTTGTGCAAAGTAGAGAATTAGGGGTAAATACATAGAAGTTTATTTTAGGAGCAAAGCTTTGAAATACACGATTGCATAAATAAGGTGAGAGAAATCAATTAGTAGCCAGTAAATCAAGGATCAGAGATTTTGTAATCACTGGTCCATGAATGAACCAAGTCAGAAAAGTTAAGAAAAGTCAAATAACTTAAATCGAGTCATAGGGAAATCAACAAACAAGGAAAGAAATCAATCAAACCTATACAGAAGGAAGTCTGAAACTAATCAAAATTTAAAAGCCATTTTAAAGGAAAAGTTCAGCGCATATAAAGAGCATACAGACAGTTAAGAGGATGTCGTGTCAATGCAAAATAGTAGATAATAGAGTATATGAGCATGGTCGTCATATAGGTTAGCAATGTAGAAGAGAAGTAGCATCTAGTGGCATACAAAAGATCTATTGTAAAAGTCCTCAGAAAAGTTTTAGTGAAAAATCAGAATTGCTTAAAGAGATAGAGGTTGAGACAAAGAATTTCGAGATTCAGTTGAGAAACAAGTTAAGAACCTCAAAATAGTTAGGGTTTCTGAAATCAGACAACTTTAAAGATGAAGAACAAACATGTCACATAGCCAATGTTCTCAAACCCGAATGAATCCTTAAATTTTAGGGTTTTACCATTAATCAAGTGACGAGATGAGAGGGCGAGTAATCAAGAAAGCAAAAGATACTAGTGGAAAAAAGTTCAAAGGTCTCAGAAAGGAACTGGGACCTTCGACATGCTTTTCAGTTACAGAAACTCATGAGAAACAAAGTGAAAAATAATATGCGAAACAACAATAGAAGAACTGGTAGAAGAAACAAATAAGAACATGGTAGGAAAATCTTAACAAGAGCATAGTAGGAGAAACATAGTAGAAAACACACAAGAAAATCAGAGAAACATAACTCAAAACCCTAGATAAAAAAATAAAGGTTTTGAAAGCATAACATTTTTTGAAAAAAAATTAAAAAATCGTTTAAAAAGTGAGGGAAAACATAGATCTGGAACAGATCTAAAGAGATCAGAAAAACCCCAAAGCTAGGGTTTTCAGAGGAACCCAAACGGTGAGAAAGGCTTGGATCTAAGTAGGAGGAGTTGAGGCCAGGCTCGAATAGACACGGCTTGTCGGAGCAAGGTCGGAGATGGCAATGGAACTTGAATAAACAGAGGTCTAGACCAAACTCTTCGTGTTCAAGTCGTGAAAATTCAGTAACCAAACGCGAGGAGCCATAAGTGGCTTGGTGGGTGGTGAAACCACCATGGATTCAGATCAGAAGGTGGCCGGAAAAGATGAAGGGAACTCATCGGAGAGGAGGGGAAGGGGGGAAGGTTCTAGAGAGAACCAGAGGTTAGAGATATAGAGACGAGTAAGGCAAATGAGGGGTTTGAGGGGCTCGTTTGGCTTAAAATGATAAGAACGGATGAGGGCCATTGATCTTTTAGAGCAACGACCATGATTTAATATGGTTTTGGGTCGGGTAGGGGTAATTGGGGCCTGGGTCGGGTTTTAATTAAAATTGGGCTGGAAATTGGGGTCCAATTTGGGGTCAGATTTTGGGCTAAAACTGAAACGAATTGGGCTATTATTTAAATAGCCAATTTTTCCTTTTAAAATTATAAAAAATAGTAAATTGATTTCTGAAAATAAATTGAAAGCACCAAAATGATCTATAATATATAATTATCAATTTAAAAATATGAAATCTCATTTTATGAATATGAGACGAATTTAAACCTAAAAATGGCTAATATTGCAATTATGCAATTCTATCCTTAAAATACCAAATAAATTTGTAAAAAATGTGTAAAAATACCTTAGACATATTTTAATATAAATATAAAATTCCAATAAATGAATTACCAAAATAATAATTTTAGAAATAATCATTGGGTTTTTATGGATGAAAAAGGGAAATAAATCAGTTTAAAAACCTTAAAAATGATGGGAAAAATAGTAAAATGATTGAATATACTTATATATATGCATATATATGCTATTTTTAAAGATATTTTGCATATAAAAATATACAGGAAAAAATTGTTTATCAACGATAAGCTGAAAGGTACAATGTAAAATCACCTACTACAATTGAACTAGAATAAAGATAGACACTTGGAGCTGGTTCTTCTATCTAGTTCAACTAGCTTTAGGATTGCACGCTTGAATCACACATAAATTGCTTGCAAAATTTCCTTGCTATTTTGCTCTCAATTCACGTTTAAATTTTGTTTGTGTGCATTACCTGTAAAAGAGAACAACACTAATATTTAAAGAGTTAGCAATTAGAGATTGACTAGGATACTGATGCTGCTCTTCCACGGTGGAAGATTTCTATTTTATCTCATAATCTAACTCTATCTTTTTCCTAAACGTGTTCTCTTTGTATAAGGAGTCTTTCTCCTTATACTTCAATAACACACAAGAGGGAGGGGGGTAATTTGTGTGGTGCCCAATTTTTGCTTAACTTGATTATAGAAGGACCTGGTTCTTCTATGTGTTTCAACTACTACTGTTGCAGAATAATAAATACAGAAAATAAAGAACATAGAGAGTTTACGTGGAAAACACCTGGCTCAAAAGGTGAAAAAACCACGATCTACCTTCCAGTAGGATTTTCCCAAACTCTCCACTAAAATCACTGAGCCAAAAATTGCATTTACAAAAACTCTTTTGTAAACCTAGGATTAACTCTAATCTCGTTGTGGCACACAATATCAATTGTTGCGACAACTTCAAGTTAACTCTAACTTAAAAACTCTAAGTACCTAATACAATTGCTTCTAAATAAGCTGAAAGGTACAATGTAAAATCACCTACTACAATTGAACTAGAATAAAGATAGACACTTGGAACTGGTTCTTCTATCTGGTTCAAGTAGCTTCAGTATTGCACGCTTGAATCACACATAAATTGCTTGTGAAATTGCCTTGCTATTTTGCTCTCACTTCATGTTTAACTCTGCTTGTGTGAATTACCTGTAAAAGAGAACAACCCTAATATTTAAGGAGTTAGCAATTAGAGATTGACTAGGATACTGATGCTACTCTTCCATAGCGGAAGAGTTCTAGTTGATATCATACTCTTACTCTATCTTTTTCCTAAAACGTGTTCTCTTTGTATAAGGAGTCTTTCTCCTTATCCAATATACAACCTTTTCGATCATGATCAGGAGATATCACTTATGATAAGTTAGGTTTTTCTCCTTCACGTGCATCTTACATATTTGAGTTGATCATAACCGTGCTTCACAAGATGGACCTGGTCCATATCTAAGTTCCATTGTCAGTATTCAAAACTTTACCTTTACTTGGGCCAACAAATTCCCCCTTTTTGATGATGACAAATTCTGTGCTTTTCACTCACTTAGGCCTTGTCAGAACTCAGCTTATTCGTCATTACAAAGTTAGATAAGTTTACTTATCAATAAGGACCAGGTTCATTAGGTTATAAACATCACTTATTTAGAATATATAAAGCACAATATCTCTCTTCCCCCTTTTGGCATCATCAAAAAATTACATAAACAAAGTGTGAGTCCCAGAAATTTAATAATTACTCATGGACAAGAGGGCAACTGCAAGTGCAATTATGGATTAATCATCAGTAATCAAACAAATATTTCAAACAATCAAGGAAATATTAACAATCAACAAGAGCAAAAACAGTAGATATCATTGGTAGAAGATATTATGCTACCACAATCCATAAAAAGAAAGCAAAAATATTCAAAACTTGAGCAAAAGAAAGAGAAATCCCTAATTTGGGTCACTGGTGGTACTAGACAGGTTCAGGAGATAAAGGCTAGAAGTCCTAAGGCTCGGGGGAGCTAGAAGGTTGGTTTTGGGCTTGGAGAAGGTTCATCATATTTTGAAGAATGCCATAATTCTTCTCCTTTTCCTTGGAGAACTCAGTTCTAAGAGCATCCATTTGAGATTCAACCTCTGCTACACGAGCCTTCAACTTAGCTATCTCAGCATCCTTGGCCCCACTTCGCTAAACTAGAGCCATGACTTTACTATTGATAGGTGTCTTCTTGGATGAACCAGGTTCATTGGGAATGGAAACGACTAGATAGTCACAAGCAATCAAAGTATTTATGCCATAATGGTCCTTGCTTGTGGCTATTTCCCACTTCTTCGGAGGCACCTTGCACCGATCCAGAACAGTAGTAAGAATAAATCCATAAAGGGTGGCATGAGACTTGGAGCCATTGATAACCCTGTCCAGTAGTTTGATAATGAATGCAGGCCAGTTGCTTTGTCTTCCACTTCCAATACACTCCATCATAACTAAGTCCATACAGTTAGAAATGTGCCTTCTTTCCTGCCTGGGCAGTTGGCACTTTTTGAGAAATTCAAAGAGGACTTTGTATTGTGGCTTTATTTCACTCCTGTGCACAAACTTGGCCTCATTCACTCTTTCAAAATCACAGAATCTTCTAGTTAATTCAAGGACAGGAGGAAGGGAATCCAGACTGGGCCATCTTTGCCTAGTGTATTCATCATATCCCTCAACAGGGATGTCAAGAATCTCACCCAGCTTCTCTGCATCGAAGGTTACCTGAACTCCTTTCACTTGGCTAGTAACTCTACCATCCTTGACCTCTGCATTGGCCATGAATTCAATAATTTCATGTCTAGCTAGCTTTCCATCCATCTGAAAGACCATGTCCTTCCATCTCTGAGCGGCTAGTGTATCAGCTAATCAAACCATTCCTAGTTCTACCAAGTCTTTCAACAATCTACCCTTTAGAATATTTATTTTTCCAAACTTGGCAAGCTTGTCCTGCTCACCATCAAACCTTGTCCTTTTGTCCAATGAAGATCCAACAGCCTTAGACCCTGATGGAAACTTCTTGAAAGAAGTCTTGGTCTTTTTAGGCTTGGGGGTCTGAACCTCCACAATTGTAAGTTCCTCCTAATGGACATGTTCCATCTCCTTAACATCAATATCCTCAGAAGGCTATGAAACCTTGGATTTTCCTTTATCTATCCTCTTCTTCTTGCTTTCAGCCAAAGACTTTTGTAGTTCACTCTCACTCTGTTTCACCGTACTTCTTGTGGCTCACCCCTTAGGCAAGGGAGTTTTAGCATTTGTTGGGGAATTCGCCTTTCTTTTCTTGGTATTCTTTGTAGTGCTGGGAACCTTAGGTGTTGGTGTTCTCATTTTCTTGGGATTATAACTGGCACCTACTTTCTTCAGAAGATCTGCTAGGGTTTCTTTAATAGATGAACCGGGTTCATCCACATGAGAACTTAAGTTTACCAAACTCTCAGCAGCCTCTTCTGATCCACTTCCCCCTGTTTTCTTGCCATTTTCTCCTACAATAATTTCATCCTCAGTCCTACAAATTGCTGGTCTAACCATCTCAGAGGTGGGTGATGACTCAACCACTTCTATCCCTTGTCCCCTCACAACCACTTTTATCCCTTGCACCCTCACTCTCTTTTTCTTTTTCATTTGTATTTTTACCTCATCTCCTTCTCAACCCAGGCAGTTCTATGTTTCTAACAAACCCAACAAGAACAACCTATTTTCTACACTTTCAACCAATACAGAACGTACCCCATAAGGGGAACTCTGAATCTTCTCAGAGTCAGAAGATGTAGGTCCTTACCCCTTGATGAGTGGTGATTTTACCACTCATTCTAGCCTCTTTTCCGTAGCTTTTATGTCCTTTTAATTATAAAATGAGGTTGTTTATGGTGGTTATTATTAGATTTTCAGGTAAATGATGCTACGAAGTGAGTTGAATTGAATTGAAGTGGAATTGAGCAAAAAGAAGGTGAAACCATGCAAAAAGCTCTAGTGAATTTCGCTTCTGCGGATGAATGGATGCAGAAGCGACGTGCGCTTCTGCGATTGAAGAAACACTTCTGCGGTTTTAGTTGAAAAGGCAAGAACCGCTTTTGCGGTCGAAGTTCTGCTTTTGCGGATGCGCAGAAGCGCTTCACTTTCCGCTTCTGCGGAACATGCACTATTGAGGAAACCGCTTTTGCGGTTGAATTTTCGCTTTTGCGGAAGCGCAGAAGCGACGTGTTTTTCGCTTCTGTGGTCGCTTGCACTTTGACGAATTCCGCTTATGCGATCAGCTTTCCGCCTTTGCGGAACCGCATCTGCTGTTGCTTTTCCGTAGATGCGAAAGCAGTGCATCAGGCCTGGGGCAAATTGGACATTTCATAATTTCTCACCCCAAATCAGTTTTATACTTGCCCCAGCATATTTTTGAAGTATCTTTGGCTTATTTTCAGTCCTCATAGACTAGAGAGAACAAATTTGGAAGCTAGGGTTTTGCACACACACTTGGGTCTTGAAGATTGAAGTTTGTGGTTAAGATTTTCTTA
>MU721575.1:683-39820 GCA_026770625.1 Nicotiana glauca | reverse complement strand
AAAACAATCACCAAACAGCCTAAACAACATCAATAATAAACATATTGAGCCTCCCAAAACAGTCCACGCACAACCTAATCACTTCATACATACGACGGCCACCGTAGTCGTATCAAATGACCCGAAAATATTACGAAGAACTACCAGACCACAACCCTACATCTATATGGTGTTTCTCCACACCCTTACTTCTCCAAAACTCCACAAAACAGTAGTAAAATACGCAGCCCAACAACAACACAAAACAGTCCACAAAACAGTCCGCTACAAGTGAATAACTCGAACTCACGGCTTCCGATCCCCGTCCCGTGAGTTCCTACATATATAGAACGAATTACCATGAATTCACTGCAGAATAAATGTATGGAAGATAGCAGTAAACTCACCTTACTTGTTGGATAACTCAGCCTTTATCTTGGTTCTTCAAACTCTAGGGTTTACCCCCAATTTGAACTTGAAAGAGAGGGGAAATCAATTAGGGTTTGTGGATAATTTTTGGGAGGAAGTTTGTTGGGGTTTAGGTCTGGTTATTTGTGAAATATAATGAGGGATATATTGCAGAAGATAATCCTTTTAATGGGCTCTTTGTCTGACCCGAAATTGCCTCTTTTTGGGTCATCATTTAACCAAGTAGGTGACACACCTACTTGTCACCTAGCAGCTTGTGCAGTCTCGCAAAAATGTCTATATCTCTCTATTCCAATGTCGTATTGATAAACGGTTTAATGCGTTAGAAACTATACTCATAAATATTAAATTTGGTGGGTATATCACCCCGCAATTCCAAGTATATTGGTAGAAAAGCTTAATAACATTTGACCTAAAGTTTAAGTAAAACTATGAACCTAAGTTTCGACAACTTTTGTCGACTTTTGTTTCATAACTTGTTTGACTTAAAGACTTATGATACGTATATTATATGATTCAAATACCTTAAAACATGACCTCCTGATTATATTAAGCACCTATAGATTTACCCGAAAATACGAGTTACAACATCTTTGATTCTTTTAACTTCTAATACTTGTTAATCACCCTTATGCACCCTTGTATCACTTAATATCAATAGGATTAACTTCTTATCATCTCAAGGATAATTCCTTATTGGATTTGTGTTAACTAACATATGGCATGAACTAACACATGTGGATATGGGTTGTAACACTCCATTCCCTAGTCGCCTTTTTTTACAAACATTAGGGCTCCAATACCGAAGTTGATCTTTTAGACATAGGGCCTCCATTCCCTAGTTACATTTTTTTACCAACATTAGGGCTCCAATCCCTGGGTTGAGTTTTTAGACATAGGGTGTCCGTTCCCTAGTCGCCTTTTTCCCAACATTAGGGCTCCAATCCCTTAGTTGAGTTTTTAGATATAGGGCCTTCATTCCCTAGATGCCTTTTTTTACCAACATTAGGGCTTTAATCTCTGAGTTGTGTTTTTAGACATAAGACCTCCATTACTTAGTCGCCTTTTTACAGATATTAGAGCTCCAATCCCTAAGTTGACACTCCATTCCCTAGTCGTCTTTTCTCAATATTAGGTCCCTAATCCGTGAGTTGAGATTATTAGACATAAGGCCTCCTTTCCATAGTCGCCTTTTTACCAACATTAGGGCTCCAATCCCTGAGTTGAGATTTTCGATATAGGGCCTCCATTCCCTAGTCGCCTTTTTACTAACATTAGGGCTCCAATCCCTGAGTTGACATTTTAGACATAGGGCCTTCATTCCCTCTTTGCCTTTTTACAAAAAATAAGGCTCCAATCTCTGCGTTGAGTTTTTAGACATAGGGCCTCCATTCCCTAGTCGCCTTTTTTTACCAATATTAGTGCCCAAATCCCTGAGTTGAATTTTTAGACATAGGGCCTCCATTCCCTAGTCGCCTTTATACCAACATTAGGGCTCCAATCCCTGAGTTGAGATTCTAGACATAGAGCCTCCATTATTTTGTTTCCTTTTTTACTAACATTAGGGCTCCATTCCCCGATTTGAGATTTTAGACATAGGGCCTCTATTCCAACATTTGGGTTCCAATTCCTGATTTGAGATTTTTTAGACATAGATCCTGCATTCCCTATTTGCTTTTTACCAACATTAGAGCTTAAATCCCTTAGTTGAGATTTTAGACTTAGGGACTCCATTCCCTAATCGCCTTTCACCAATATTAGGGCTCAAATCCCAGAATTGAGATTTTTAGACATAGGGCCTCCATTCCCTAGTCGCCTATTACCAACATTAGGGCTCCAATCCCTGAGTTGAGATTTTCGATATAGGGCCTCCATTCCCTAGTCGCCTAGTACCAACATTAGGGCTCCAATCCCTGAGTTGAGATTTTCGATATAGGGCCTCCATTCCCTAGTCGCCTAGTACCAACATTAGGGCTCCAATCCCTGAGTTGAGATTTTCGATATAGGGCCTCCATTCCCTAGTCGCCTAGTACCAACATTAGGGCTCCAATCCCTGAGTTGAGATTTTCGATATAGGGCCTCCATTCCCTAGTCGCCTAGTACCAACATTAGGGCTCCAATCCCTGAGTTGAGATTTTCGATATAGGGCCTCCATTCCCTAGTCGCCTAGTACCAACATTAGGGCTCCAATCCCTGAGTTGAGATTTTCGATATAGGGCCTCCATTCCCTAGTCGCCTAGTACCAACATTAGGGCTCCAATCCCTGAGTTGAGATTTTCGATATAGGGCCTCCATTCCCTAGTCGCCTAGTACCAACATTAGGGCTCCAATCCCTGAGTTGAGATTTTCGATATAGGGCCTCCATTCCCTAGTCGCCTAGTACCAACATTAGGGCTCCAATCCCTGAGTTGAGATTTTCGATATAGGGCCTCCATTCCCTAGTCGCCTAGTACCAACATTAGGGCTCCAATCCCTGAGTTGAGATTTTCGATATAGGGCCTCCATTCCCTAGTCGCCTAGTACCAACATTAGGGCTCCAATCCCTGAGTTGAGATTTTCGATATAGGGCCTCCATTCCCTAGTCGCCTATTACCAACATTAGGGCTCCAATCCCTGAGTTATGATTTTGGACATAGAATTACCATTCCCTAGTCGCCTTTTACTACATTAGGGCTCTAATCCCTGAGTTGAGTTTTTAGACATAGGGCCTTCATTCCCTAGTCGCCTTTTTAACAACATTGGGGCTCAAATCCTTGAGTTGAGATTTTTAGACAAAGGGCCGCCATACCCTAGTCGCCTTTTTGCCAACATTAGGGCTCCAATACCTTAGTGGAGATTTTAGATATAGGGCCTCCATTCCTTAGTTGGTTTTTTACAAACATTAGGGCTCCAATCCTTGAGTTGAGATTTTAGACATAGGGCCTCAATTCCCTAGTCACCTTTTACCAACATTAGGTCTCCAATTTCTGAGTTGACTTTTTAGACATTGGGCCTCCATTCCCTAGTAACCTTTTTCAACTAATATTAGAGCTCCAATCCCTGAGTTGAAATTTTAGATAAAGGGCCTCCATTCTCTAGTCGTCTTTTCTACCAACATTAGGGCTCCAATCCATGAGTTGAGGTTTTTGTACATATGGCCTAAATTCCCTAGTCGCTGTTTTACCAACATTAGGGCTCCAATCACTGAGTTTAGTTTTTAGACATAGGGTCTTCATTCCCTAGTTGTCGTTTTACCAACATTACAGTTCCAATCCCTGAGTTGAGATTTTTAGACATAGGGCCTCCATTCCCTAGTCGCCTTTTTACTAACATTACGGCTCCAATCCCAGAGTTGAGTTTTTAGACATTGGGCCTCCATTCCCTAGTCGCCTTTTACCAATATTAGGGCTCCAATCCCTGAGTTGAGATTTTTAGAAATAGGGCCTCATTTCCCTAGCCGCCCTTTTACCAACATTAGGGCTCCAATCCCTGAGTTCAGATTCTAGACATAGGGCCTCCATTCCCTAGTCGCCTTTTTACTAACATCAGGGCTCCAATCTCTGATTTGTGATTTTAGACATAGGGCTTCAATTCCAAAGTCAACTTTCACCAACATTAGGGCTCCAACCCCTGATTTTAAGATTTTAGACATAGGGCCTCCATTCCCTATTCGCCTTTTACGAACATTAGGGCTCCAATTCTTGAGTTGAGTTTTTAGACATGGGGCCTCCATTCCCTAGTCACCTTTTTTTACCAACATTAGGGCTCCAATCCTTGAGTTGAGTTTTTAGACATAGGGTCTTCATTTCCAAGTCGCATTTTACCAACATTATGGCTCCAATGTTGCTGTTAAGATTTTGGACATAAAATCTCCTTTCCCCAGTCGCCTTTTACCATATTAGGGATCCAATCCCTGAGTTGACTTTTTAGACATAGGGCCTTCATTCCCTAGTCGCCTTTTTAACAACATTTCGGCTCAAATTTTTGAGTTGAGATTGTTAGAAATAGGGCCGCCATTCCCTAGTCGCCTTCTTACCAACATTAGGGGTCCAATCCCTTAGTTAAGATTTTGTACATAGGACCTCCATTCCTTAGTCGCCTTTTTTACCAACATTAGGGCTCCAATCCCTGAGTTGAGATTTTAGACATAGGGCTTCCATTCACTAGTCTCCTTTTACCAACATTAGGGCTCCAATTTCTGAGTTGACTTTTTAGACATATGGACTCCATTCCCTAGTCACCTTTTTTTTAACAAATATTAGGGCTCCAATCCCTGAGTTGAAATTTTAGAGAAAGGGCCTTCATTCCCTTATCGCCCTTTCTACCAACATTAGAGCTCCAATCCCTGAGTAGAGATTTTAATACATAGGGCCTCCATTCCCTAGTCTCCTTTCACAAATATTAGGGCTCCAATCCCTGAGTTAAGTTTTTTGACATAGGGCCTCCATTCCCTAGTAGCCTTTTACCAACATTTGGGCTCCAATCCCTGAGTTTAAATTTTAAACATAGGGCCTCCATTCCCTCGTCACTTTTTTTAACTAATATTAGGGATCCAATCCTTGGGTTGAAATTTTAGACATAGTGCCTCCATTCCCTAGTCACCTTTTTTACCAATATTAGGGCTCCAATCCCTAAGTTGAGAATTTTAGACATAGGGCCTCCATTCCCAAGTCGTCTTTCACCAATATTAGGGCTTCAATCCCTGAGTTGATATTTTAGATATAGGGCCTCCATTCCCGTGTCACCATTTTTTACCAACATTAGGGCTCAAATCCCTGAGTTGAAATTTTAGACACAGGGCCTCCATTCCCTAGTTGCCTTTTCTACCAATATTAGGGCTCCAATCCCCGAGTTGAGTTTTTAGACATAGGGCCTCCATTCCCTAGTTGCTTTTTACCAACATTAGGACTCCAATCCCTGAGTTGAGTTTTTAGACATAGGGCCTCCATTCCCTAGTCTCCTTTTACCAGCATTAGGGCTCCAATCCCTTGGTTGAGATTTTAGACATAGGGCCTCCATTCCCTAGTCGCCTTTCACAACCATTAGGGCTCCAATCCCTGAGTTGAGATTTTTAGACATAAGGCATCCATTCCCTAGTCTCCTATTACCAATATTAGGGCTCCAACCCCTGATTTTAAGATTATAGACATAGGGCCTCCATTCCCTAGTCGCATTTTACCAACGTTAGGGCTCCGACCCCCGAGTTGAGTTTTTAGACATAGGGCCCCCATTCCCTAGTAACTTTTTTTTTACCAAGATTAGGGCTCCAATCCTTGAGTCGAGTTTTTAGACATAGGGCCTTCATTTCCTAGTCTCCTTTTACCAACAGTAGGGCTCCAATCCCGGTGTTAAGATTTTGGACATAGGATCTCCATTCCCCAGTCGCCTTTTACCATATTAAGGCCCCAATCCCTGAGTTGACTTTTTAGACATAGGGCCCTCATTCCCTAGTCGCCTTTTTAACAACATTATGGCTCGAATCCTTGAGTTGAGATTTTTAGACATTGGGCAGCCATTCCATAGTCGCATTTTTACAAACATTAGGGCTCCAATCCCTTAGTTGATATTTTGGATATAGGGCCTCCATTCCTTAGTAACCTTTTTTACCAACATTAGGGCTCCAATCTTAAGTTGAGATTTTAGACATAGGGCCTCCATTCCCTAGTATCCTTTTACCAATATTAGGGCTCCAATTTCTGAGTTGACTTTTTAGACATAGGGCCCCCATTCCCTAGTCACCTTTTTTAACTAATATTAGGGCTCCAATCCCTGAGTTAAAATTTTAGAGAAACGGCCTCCATTCCCTCGTCGCCATTTCTACCAACATTAGGGCTCCAATCCCTGACTATAGATTTTAAGACATAGGGCCTCTATTCCCTAGTGGCTTTTCACAAACATTAAGGCTCCAATTCCTGAGTTGAGTTTTTATACATAGGGCCTTCATTCCCTAGTCGCCTTTTACCAACTTTTGGGCTCCAATCCCTGAGTTGAAATTTTAAACATAGGTTCTCCATTCCCTAGTCACTTTTTTTAACTAATATTAGGAAACTAATCCTTGAGTTGAAATTTTAGACATAGTGGCTCCATTCCCTAGTCTCCTTTTTTACCAATATTAGGGCTCCAATCCCTAAGTTGAGATTTTTAGACATAGGGCCTCCACTCCATAGTCGTCTTTCACCAACAATGGGGCTTCAATCCCTAAGTTGAGTTTTTAGTTACGGCCTCCATTCTCTAGTCACCATTCTTTACCAACATTAGGGCTCCAATCCCTGAGTTGAAATTTTAGACACAGGGCCTCCATTCCCTAGTCACCTTTTCTACCAACATTAGGGCTGCAATCCCTGAGTTGAGTTTTTAGACATAGGGCCTCCATTCCATTGTTGCCTTTTACCAACATTAGGGCTCCAATCCCTGAGTTGAGTTTTGGGGCATAGGGCCTCCATTCCCTAGACTCCTTTTACCAACTTTAGTGCTCCAAACCCTGAGTTGAGTTTTTAGACATAGTGCCTCCATTCCCTAGTAGCCTTTTGCCAATATTAGGACTCCAATCCCTGAGTTGAGATTTTAGTCATAGAGCCTCTATTCCCTAGTCTCCTTTTACCACATTAGGGCTACAATCCCTGAGTTAAGTTTTTAGACATAGTGCCTCCATTCTCAAGTCGCCTTTTACCAACATTAGGGCTCCAATCTCTGAGTTGAGATTTTGAGACATAGGTCCTCCATTCTCTAGTCGCCAATTTGTCAAAATTAGGGCTCCAATCCTTGGGCTGAGTTTTTAGACATTGGGCCTCTATTCCCTAGTTGTCTTTTACCAACATTAGGGCTCCAATCACTGAGTTGAGATTTTTAGACATAGGGCATCCATTCCCTAGTCGCCTTTTTACCAATATTATGGCTCCAATCCCTGAGTTGAGATTTTAGACATAGGGCCTCCATTCCCTAGTCACCTTTTAGCCAATATTACGGCTTCAATCCATAGGTTAAGATTTTAGACATAGGGTCTCCATTCCCTAGTCGCCTTTCTTGCTAACATTAGGGCTCCAATCCTTAAGTTGATAGTTTAGATATAGGGCACCATTCCCTAATCTCTTCCTTCTAAACACACACAATCGTTATTCATTGCTTTCAAAAAAAAAAGGTTTGTTAAAAATAACTCATGAAATTTTCCTTGTGAAAACTGGGGTAGAAAATTTTGTTTGTTTTTTTGTTTTTGGTGTCCGAGCAGGATTGACCTCGAGGCACAGGATTCGAATAAGAACAAAAAAAATGAACTAAAAGTGCAGAAGTGAAAAGGATGCGGACTTCTCAAAATTTGATTGAAGTCACAAGCTTCGTATGTCCCGCCTTGATCCAAAAGCTGAAGAATAAACCAACGTTTGTAGCTAACGAGCATCAAGATTCAGATTGGAGTCTACAACAAGAACCAGCTAAGACTCAAGATCAAACTTCAAGAGATTTATAGAAAGAAATCTTGTAACTCGTAGTTGATAGATTTAGCTATATTAGCTTCTTATTTTTCATTATGGTATAATAAGGAGCTTAGCAAGCAGAAACAGCAGCAACAACCGTGAAATCACAACTTCTCAGTAGTCCCAGCTACCAATATTTCCAGAACTACACTGACGTGATTCCTTTATAGCCAAGGATATGTAGGAAACCTTTGAAGCAAGATTCGGTCACACTCGTTCAAAAAATGTTATCCATGGAGTTTCAAACGGGCAAAAAATTCTCATATTGCTCACTTATCTTTGCCCGAAAACTCTTCATGTTTCCGAGCAAAGAGGGACAGCTGTAAGCACGTGATTTTTGTCATATACAAAAAAACTCCTATAAATCCCAAGAGAATAGATTTTTTGTTAAGTATTTGCCATTTTATGGGATTTTGTAGGATTTTATTTAATTATTTGCATTTTCTGCATGTTTAAGTTTTATTTAAATCATGAAAAAGTATCAAAAATATCATGCATTGCATTTAGGATTTATTTTTATATTTTTAGAATTAACCCGTAATTATTTATTTTATAAAAATTAAAAATCACAAAAATAGCTGATTTCACATTTTTTTTTTGTCTTTTAATTTTTAGCTTATTGATTTTTCTCTTTTAAATTTAGATTAGATAGTTTTTATAATTTTTCATCATTAGCTAATTAGTTTAATTTCATACTTTTGGATAATTTCAAATTTTTAATTTCTAGGATTTTAATTAAAAGAAAAAGAAAAAATTAGAAAATAAAAGAAATAATTGAAAAAGAAAGGTTTGTCTTGTGAAATTTGGTCAAAATTAATGCTGAACTCAAATCCTATACTCAAAATCTGTCCAAACCAAGCCCAATATCCCTACCCAAATACCCATTATCCTTTACCCTACCCCTACATATAAAAAGATAATTTAGAAACCACAAATATCATATCCTCATATCCTGAGACCCCTAATGAAACGGCGCATGCCTAGAGTTTCTTCTTCTCCATATTCATTTTTCAAAACCTCACACCCAAAAAGAGGAGATCAGATTCCCCTTTCCTCCTTTCAAAAAGTGAGCAGCGGCGATCCCGATTTTTGCTCTTCTTCCTTATGTTCTCGTGGAAATCTCAAAAATAAACGACAAAACTGAACCAAAAAAGAGTTACAAAGTTGAACCAAGTCTCAGTTTCCCATGCTTTACATTCTCGAGAAATTTCAAAACTTAATCAAGTTGTAAAGGTATCGTTATTTCTAGATTTGCTATTCTTAGCATAGCTAGGCCCCGATTTGCTGATCTCAATCCCTGTTTGAGTTGTTTCAATTTGTTTTACTGCTGATAAGAGAGTCACAGCTGGAGCTCACTCTTATTTCAGGCTTTATTTGGTCAATTTCGTTGCTGCTGTTGTCTACTCCATTGTTAAGCTCCAGCTTTCCTTCACCTTTACTTGGCTGCTTTAGCTCAAATGTTGCAATCTAGGTACATTTACGCATTTATGCCAACCTCTAAAAAATCATGAATAAAAATCCTACTTGTTCATTTTCTGATTCTATTTAAGATCACAGATCTAGCATGTGTAATTGTTAAATTGGTTTGAGGTTTCGTCATTGCTAAGTTCTGAAATTACCATTATGTTAAGTCGGATACTCGAGTTGTCAAATGTTAATGGATAATTTGGTGATTTACTGTTGAGGATCATTTAATTTATGAGGTTATTTGTTCATGCTTGAAATGCATCTGGATTTTTTTTTTTTTTTTTTTTGTGCTTTAGTTTTGTATTTAAAATACATACTTTTTTTTATTTGAATGGATTTCCTTTGTTGAATTTGTTAATGTTTAGAAACAAAAATATCAATGATCATCATTAGTTATTTAGCATCTCTCAACTAAAAGGATTGACTAAATACCAAATATTTATTTGATTTTAGACATTATGCAATGGCGAATAATTGAAACAATTTTAAGATCAGTTGTAGTCAATGTGGGGTTAATTCAAATAACTAAAATGAACATTTTTCTTGCAATATAAAAATCCACCCCTTTGAAATAATTTGAGGCGTTTCATGCCAAACAAAATTTATAACTCATGGCCGTCACTTAATTAATTTTAATTCTTAGAAATCGAGGCATGCCATTTAGTTGAATTTTCCATGGCCTTTGCAAATATGAAAGTGCGTAGTTGTTTTAGGCGCGCTATTTAAAAATTAATTTCTTTTAACTCGGATGTGCATTTTGTGTGACCCAAATCCAAATCTCAACAACGTTAAATAAAATATATCTCATACTGCGGGTGCATTTCATGTGACATGGTCCAAAGACACATTTTAGATGACATTGAAATCTTCCTTAAAATAATTAAAAGCAATTAATAATTTAAAATTAGACCATAGGTTAAAACATGTATTAAAATCAGATAATGGGCCAATTAAAATAGTTTCAGCAGCCGTGCTAGAACCTCGGAATCCGGGGGTGTCTAATACCTTCCCTCGAATTAACAAAATTCCTTATTCAAAATTTCTGCTTCGCAAACTTCAAAAGGAAAGTCGAATTTTTCTCGATTTGGGATTTAAAATAAAACCGGTGACTTGGGACACCAGAAAATAAACCATCCCAAGTGGCGACTCTTAATTGAATAAATAATCTCATTTCCAATAATGTAACTTAAATTAGAAAAACTCCTTTATATACCACCTTCAGTGTGGTGTGTGAAAAAAGAGGTATGACAGATGGAGGGTCCAGCCTCAATATTTGTTCGTTGGTAACACTCAGGAGATTGGGAAAGGGATTGCATGAGATCAAGGACGGGGCCATCAACGTCAAAGCTTTTGACGGTTCCTAAAGGTCCACCATTGGAGAAATTAGCATGTGTTTGCAAATGATGCGTACTTGGTTCGATGTTGATTTTCATGTGATAGATGTGCCGGCGTCTTACAATTTGTTGTTGGGATGACCATGGATTCATGCCAATGGAGTCATAGCATCAACACTACATCAGTCAGTGAAGTTTAAGTGGAATCAACAAGAGGTGTTCATTCACGGCGACGGTAGTGATCCCATATATAGTTGACAGACCATCCCGGCAATAGGAAGTAGAAGAAAGATAGGCGGGGAGACTATCACCACATCGAGTGAGTCAATGTCGTTGACAGGGACAAATGGTGGGACAACAAAATTGAAAGTATATTGAACTGGAGAGGATATGAATCTGGAAAAGGGGCTTGGCAAGAAACTCCAAGGAATCGCTAAGCCTATCAAATTAAAGAAACATGGAACCACCTTCGGTCTGGGATATGAGTATACCTGGGAGGAATTCAGCAACTGGTCGCCACCATGGCACGACCTTTACTATTTGTTGGTGCAGCCAATACCACGCTTGGAACAGACTTTCCAACCGGCCGAAGTTATCTATAGGTCTGAAGAAGATGAAACATTGGTAGCAGTGAGTAATTTGTTCCTGGAAGATGATGATATGGATTGTTGTGTCGTTTTCGAGGAGGAGGGGGAGGAAGGCCTTTCCATACAGGCTGTAAGCAGAGGAGCTTACCTCAATAACTGGACCGTCAGAATCACCAGAACCCGGCGAGCTTCGGAGTAGCAAGGCTGAACAAGCATCTTGCACTATCTTTTATTTTTACTAGTTAACTTTCCTTTCGCATTTTTAAATTTTGCAATAAGATCTTAAATGTTCAATACAGTTACGGAATTTATCAAAGAATTTCAATTTTCCTTATAAATCAATACTCTTATTATTTTACTTATACAGCATTACTATTACTTATCTTGATAAACCAATGACTGTGACATGCAATGAGATAACACAACAGACAGACACAAACATAGAGAAAGAAGACATACTGGAAGAGATCATCAAGGAAGTTGAGAATTTTGAAAACAGACCGAAGTCCAACCTGGACGACACTGAGATTGTTAACTTGGGAGATGCAGAAAATGTCAAGGAAACACGAATCAGCGTTCATTTATCATCATCAGAAAAGGAAGAGTACACAGAATTTCTAAGAGAATATGAGGACATACTCGCCTGGTCGTATGATGACATGACTGGTCTGAGTACATCTATTGTGGCACATAAACTGCCAACTGATCCAACTTGTCCGGCGGTAAAGCAGAAGCTCAGAAAGTTCAAACTTGATATGAGTTTGATAATCAAGGAAGAAGTCACCAAGCAGGTCAAAGCCAAAGTTCTCGGGGTAGTGGAATATCCATCATGGTTAGCTAACATTGTGCCAGTGCCAAAAAAGGATGGGAAGGTTAGAGTCTGTGTCAACTATCGGGATCTCAATCGGGCCAGTCCGAAAGATGACTTTCCTTTTCCAACATACACATCTTGATCGACAATTGCGCTAAGAATGAATTGCAATCATTTGTGGATTGTTTCGCTGGTTATCATCAGATCTAGATGGATGAGGAAGATGCTGAGAAAATGGCTTTCATTACGCCATGGGGAATGTACTGATACAAAATGATGCCGTTTGGTTTAAAGAATGCAGGGGCCACCTACATGAGGGCTATGACCACCATTTTTCATGATATGATACACAAGGAGATCGAGGTGTACGTAGATTATGCTATTGTCAAGTCCAGAAGGGACACTGATCACATGGAAGATTTGAGGAAGTTCTTCACCAGATTGCGAAGATACAACCTAAAGTTGAATCCCACATAGTGTGCATTTAGGATTCCTGGTGGAAAATTTCTTGGGTTTATTGTGAGTCGCCGGGGAATAGAACTGGATCCGTCAAAGGTCAAAGCTATTGCGGAACTCCCGCCGCCAAAGAACAAGAAGGACGTGATGGGTTTCTTGGGAAGGCTTAACTATATCAGCCGGTTCATAACACAGTCCACTATCATCTGTGAGCTGATCATCAAGATGTTGAAAAAGGATTCCACCACCAAGTGGACTAATGAATGCCAAAAAGCTTTTGACAAAATCAAGGAATACTTGTCAACACCACCAGTATTGGTCCCCCTCTGAGCCAGGTAGACCTCTACTACTCTACATCGCAGTGTTAACAGTGCCTTCAGCTGCGTCCTAGGGTAGCATGATGAAACGCGGAGGAAAGAGCAGGCCATTTACTATCTCAGAAAGAAGTTCACTCCGTATAAAGCTTGATATTCTATGTTAGAACGCACGTGATGTACTCTGACTTTGTTTGCCCGGAAGCTGAGACATTACTTCTGTGCCTATACTATATATCTCATATCCAAGATGGACCCTTTGAATTACATTTTTAAGAAGTCCATGCCCACCGGCAAGCTAGCCAAGTGGTAAATCCCGTTGAGTGATTAGACATTGTCTACATAACTCATAAGGCGATCAAAGGACAAGCACTAGCAGATCACCTTGCCGAAAACCCCGTGGATGGAGAATACAAATCCCTGAAGATGTATTTTCTTGATAAAGAGGTATCATTCATAAGAGAAGACATTGCAGAATCCTATAATGGCTGGAGAATGTTTTTCGATGGAGCAGCCAATTTCAAAGGAGCCGGCATAGGAATAGTCCTAGTATCAAAAACCGATCAACATTATCCAGTGTAAGCTAAACTCACATTCCCCTGCACCAACAATATGGCTGAATATGAAGCCTGCATCTTAGGGCTCAAGATGGCCATTGACATGAAGGTGCAAGAATTGCTAGTAATCGGTGATTCAGACCACTCATACATCAGGTCCAAGAAGAATGGGCAGCCAAGAACTCTAAGATACTCCAGTATCTGCATCACGTGCAGGAGCTGAGAAAGAGGTTCACAAAGATAGAATTCCGACATGTCCCCAGAATCCATAATGAGTTCGCCGATGCATTGGTTACCCATATCATCTATGATACAACATCCAGAAAAAAACATCATTGATCCCATTCCAGTAAAGATCCATGATCAACCAGCTTATTGTGCCCACGTTGAGGAAGAAGCAGACGAAAAGCCTTGGTTTCATGATATCAGGGAATATTTGACAAAAGGAGAATACCCAGAACTTGCAAATGCTATTCAGAAGCACACACTTCAAAGTTTGTCTAACAATTTCTTTCACGACGGAGGAATCCTCTATAGGAGGAATCCAGATTTGGGATTTACTAAGGTGTGTCGAGATAAAGGAAGCATCTAAACTGCTAGAAGAAACCCATGCTGGGACCTGCGGTCCACATATAAACAGTTTTGTCTTGGACAAGAAGATACTCCAGGCTGGTTACTTTTGGATGACTATGGAAACGAACTGCATCTAGTATGTCCGAAAATGCCACCGCTATCAAATACATGCAGACATGATAAAGGTACCCCCAAACTAGCTTAATACAAAAAGCTCACTATGGTCGTTCGCCGCTTAGGGAATGGATGTTATTGGACCAATCAAGCTGGCCGCTTCCAACGGCCACAGGTTCATCCTAGTAGCAATCGACTAGTTTACCAAATAGGTCGAGGCGACATCTTACAAAGCAGTGACTAAGAAAGTCGTGGCAGATTTTGTTCGCGACCATGTCATCTGTCGGTTCGGGATTCTAGAGTCAATCATTACAGATAATGGCTCCAACCTCAATAGTGACTTTATGAAATCTATGTGTGAAACCTTCAAGATCAGACACAAGAATTCTACAGCCTACATGCCTCAGATGAATGGAGCCATAGAAGCCGCCAACAAGAACATCAAGAAAATATCAAAGAAAATGATAGAGAAGCATAAAAAATGGCATGAAAAGCTATCATTTGCTCTATTGGGGTATCGCACAACTGTTCGCACATCAATCGAGGCAACCCCCTACATGTTGGTTTATCGTATAGAAGTCGTCATTCCCGCCAAAGTAGAAATCCCTTCCTTGAGGATCATACAAGAAGTTGTGCTCGACAATGCAGAATGGGCGAAGAGTCGTTACAAGCAGTTAACTCTTATAGATGGAAAAAGAATGAATGCAGTTTGCCACAGTCAGCGTTATCAAAACAGAATGACTAGAGCCTTCAACAAGAGAGTCAAGCCAAGACAATTCACACCGGGGCAGCTGGTGTTAAAGAAAATCTTCCTGCATCAGAACGTATCCAAAGGAAAATTCTCCCTAAACTGGCAAGGTCCATACATGGTTCATCGGGTTCTGACAGGAGGAACCTTTATACTTGCAAAAATGGATGGGAAAGTTTGGCCAAAACCAATCAATTCAAATGTAGTCAAGCGCTACTATGTGTAATCTCATGTTTTCCTATATGATGTGATTTGAACTACGTCTGACCCGATTCGCGTTTAAGAAGAGATACGTGGGCAACCTTATGGGTTTGGTCACAATTCAATAAAATTTTCATTTTCCCTGCAATTGAAAATTGGGACAGAATTTTGAGAAGGACCCTCAAAATTCCGAAGTAATTTTAGCCAACCATCAAGCAACCGTCAGAAGCATCAACCCGTTAAACTAGGGCAGAATTTTGAGGAGGGCCCTTAAAATTCTGAAGCAAGAGAGGTTGCAATTTCCCGAACCACGTCACAGTCGTCAGTTCATCTAAAAGCTATTTCTTTAATATATACTTGTATCATATTTTTACAAACTCATGCATGTTTATTATTTAAATCGTTTTGTTCAGCAACGCTACCCTAATAATACATACCGTATCACCAGATCAAAGCCGAACAGGTCGAGCAAGGCCAGTAGGGATATGAACTAACCTCCCCTCTGCAAAACTCACAATTTTTCTTTGGATGCAGGCATTTGGGTTGCGTAAGCATCTGGCATACTACACACCCATAAGACGAACATTGTTCATAAATTCCACTCTCAGGATTGTTGCACTTACCGATTGGCCATCCAAGCACGCAAGTAATATACCCTATATCACGACATCCCCAGCGACCCTGACATCGTAACTTACTATCAGCTAAGAAACTTTGTTACCATTTGCCATTTCATTTTTTATTTCTGTATTACATAAGGCTACCATTCTGCCTTTCGAGACTAAACATTGTCTCCATCTGTATTTTTTAAATTGCATAAGGCTACCATTCTGCCTTCCGAGACTAAATACTATCTCTATCTACATTTTTTACATTGCATAAGGCTACCATTCTGTATTCCGAGACTAAACACTATCTCCATCTGCTTTTTCTACATTGCATAAGGCTACCATTCTGCCTTACGAGACTAAACAATGTCTCCATCTGCTTTTTCTACATTGCATAAGGCTACCATTCTACCTTCCGAGACTAAACACTATCTCCATCTACATTTTCATGACTGAAAGATCGCCATCTCATTCACATTTGCATGGCTAAAAGATCGTCACTTTATTTTTATATTTTGCATGGCTGAAATATCACTACCTCATTTACACTTGCATGGCTAAAAGATCGCAGCTATATTTTTACATTCTACATGGCTGAAATATCGCCACTTCATTTACACGTGCATGGCTAAAAGATCGCCGCTTTATTTTTACATTCTGCATGGATGAAATATCGCCAACTCATTTACACTTGCATGGCTGAAAGATAATCTCTTTCTTTTACATTCTACATGGCTGAAATATTGCCACTTCATTTACATTTCGCATGATTGAAATATCGCCACCTTATTTACACTTGCATGGCTGAAAGATTGTCGCTTTGTTCTTACATTCTGCATCTGAAATATCGTCACCTCATTTACACTTGCTTGGCTGAAAGATCGCTGCTTTATTTTTACATCATGCATGACTGAAATATCACAACTTCATTTACACTTGCATGGCTGAAAGATCGCCGCTTTATTTTTACATTCTACATAGCTAAAATATCGCCACTTCATTTACACTTGCATGGTTGAAATATCACTGCCTCATTTGCACTTGCATGGCTGAAAGATCGCCGCTTTATTTTTACATTCTGCATGGCTGAAAGATCGCCACTTTATTCATACTTGCATAGCTAAAAGATCGTCACTTTATTTTTACACTTGTATGGCTGAAAGACCGCCACTTTATTTATGCTTGCACGGCTGAAAGATCGCCATTTCATTTACATTTGCATGGCTGAAATATCACCAAATACTGCATCTCGTGGGCTGAAAAATTGCCAAATACTGAATTTCATGGGCTGAAATGTAGCCAAATTATCTGAGGGCGTCATTGTTCAGAGGCACCATTTTCATAGCCTGAGAACGACATTCCATGGCCCGAGGATCGCTTTACTCTTTTGCATATCATTATTCAAAGGCATCATGGTTCGGAGGCACCATTCTCATAGACCGAGAACATCATTTCATGGCCAGCAAATCCTTTATCATACGCTTCATGGCCCAGGACATCATGGTCTGAGGACGTCATCCTAACCGTCCAAAGACAACATTCATGGTCTGACGGGAACTTGCATCACATTTAAATTTACGCATAATATATGCTTGTGTTGCTTATTTGCAGGTAAAATGGTGAGCAACGGCTATCTCAGCGGGATCATTCCCGCTCCATTTCCAGCAGCCCTATTAGACCTTAACCATTCATCCCAACCGGAATATTGCGTCCGTGCTTGAAAAGTCTCCATCGTCATACTCCGACGACGGATCCTGAACTACATATAGCATGATTCCTGTAAGACCAAGGATATGTAGGCAGCTCAAATGCCAGAGCATGGCCAAACCTCTTCAAACCATTTCGTTCGGTCAAAATTATCGATCTTATCTTTACCCGACAACTCTTTCATCCTTCCCGGATAAAGAGGGGCAGCTATTGATACCTAATTTTTTCCCTTGTAATTTTAAATATGCAAAATACCTTCAAACAATATCTTTACTCGACAACTCTTTCATCCTTCCCGGATAAAGAGGGGCAGCTGTTGATACCTAATTTTTTCCCTTGTATTTTTAAATGTGCAAAATACCTTCAAAATAGTCTATATAGTCATATATAAGTATATCTCGAGGTTTCAATATTTTTCTTTATTTTTCAAAGATTTTTAAATCAATTTATTGCCCTACTTCATCAGGAAAAAACCAATAATTACTCCCAAAAAATATCATGTTGGTCATTTCTTTATTAGATTGTCATACCTATATTAAAATATAGCTAACACAATTTTTTCATATTTTTATAAATTCATTTAATATTTTTAAAAACTAAATTGCATATAACTGTAATATTAGCATATTTAAAGATTTAATTGTGTTTATAATTGTAAAATTGACTCCAGTAATTTAATTTTTCTTAATTATATATTATCAATCATTTTGGTACCTTTAATTCAATTCCAAAAATTATTTTACTATTTTTATAAAATAAAAAGGAAAAAGTGGCTATTTAAATACTAGCCCCATTTATTTAAATTGTAGCCTTAAATCAACCCACAATTGAACCCAATTTTAACTTCAATTACACCAGCCTAAAGACCCAAGCCAATTTCTAAATCTACCCGACCTAATCGAACTACATCCTAACTGTTGATAAATTTTGATCAACGGTCTAGATTCGTTCTTTTCAAATTAAACCAAACGAACCCACCCCCCAAAACCCCTCTCATTCCTCACTCAACCGACTCTCATCTCTCTATCTCTATGCCTTATTCTCTCTATAACCTTCCCTCTTCCCCTCCGCTCAGATGGACTTCACTCACCTTTTTCGGCCACCTCTTTCCCTGAATCCATAGTGGTCTCACCACCCACCAGCCTTTTATGGCTCCTACACGTTTGTTTACTAACTTTCAAGGCCTAACCACGATGAAGCTAGGCCCAGACCTTGTGTGATTCAAGTTCTATGGCCATCTACGGCCCTGCTCCAGCAAGCCATGGCTGTTCGAGCCTTACCTTGACTCTTCCTGCTTAGATCAACGACTATACAAGCCTTTCTCATCATTTAGGTTCCCTTGATACCCTATCTTTTGAGGTTCTTCTAATTTATTTAGATCCATTCTAGATTCGTGTTTTACCTGAGCATTTAAATAGTTTCTTGAGATTTCTTTTAAAAAAAAGAAGTGTGCTTTCAACTTTATCTTTCCAATTTAGGGTTTTTGTTAAGATGCTTCTCTGATTTTCGTTAAGTTTCTTTATACGTTTCTCCTAATGTGTTCTTATTAGTTCTTTTACTATGTTTCTTTATATGTTTCTCCTAATGTGTTCTTACTATTTCTGCTACTATATTTCTTTATATGTTTCTTCTACTGTGTTCTTACTAGTTCTTCTATTGTGTTTCCTATATGTTTCTTTTACTATATTTCTCATGAGTTTCGTCTACTGAAAGATGCATGTTAAAGGTCTCAGTTCCTTTTTGAGACCTCTGAACTTGTTTCAATTAGTATTTTTTTCCTTGATCACTTGTGCTTTCGTCTCTGCACTCGATTGATGGCAAGAACCCTAAATTTGGGGGTTCACCCGAGTTTTGAGACCATTGGCTATGTGATTTGCTTGTTCTTCATCTTTGAACTAGTTTGATTTCAAAAACCCTAACTCCTTTGGACCTATTTCGAGTTTTTGAATTTGTTTCATTTGTTTCTCAACTGAGTCTTGAAATCTTTGTGTCAACCTTTGTTTCTTTAAGCAATTCTGACTCTCTACTAAACTCTTCTAAGGTCTTTATGTTGGACTCTATGTATGCTATTTGAAACTATCTCTCTTCTACATTGCTGACCTATGTGACTACCATGATCCTGTAGTCTACTACCTACTGATCTTGCACTGGCATGACCATTTTTTCTATGCCCTAAATTCAGCCTAGCATGTTTATGTGCTTAACGTCCCTCTAAAATGGCTTTCAATTTTGATTAATTTCAAAATTCCTTTGTATAAGTTTGATTGATTTCTTTCCTTGTTTGCTGATTTCCTTGTTACCCGATTTGAGTCAAAAACTTTCCTTAGCTTTTTTGGCTTGGTTCATTCATGAACCAACAACAACAACAACAACAAAAAACCCATTTTGATCCCAACAAGTGGATTCATTCATGGACCAATGATTACAAATCTATGACCCCTTGGTTTATTGTATACTAATTGATTCTTACCTTGTTTTGTTTTGACCGTGTATTTCAAAACTCTTCCCCTAAATAAACTCCTATGTATTTACCCCTAATTGCCTACTTTGCATAAGATGCTTGTTTGATCTCTTTTCTTCAATAATTTTCTTGCTCATTACCGTTTAAGTCTGAATTCCTTAATTAAAGGAAGTCTTATACTGATTGTTTTAATTGATACCCAGTTCTATAACAATTTTTCTTACCTTATTTCTACATGTTTTTCACACTATAAATACATGACTCATTCATTAACACAAGAAAAAAACAGCCATCGCTCATAATCTTTCTGAACTTATACTTACACTCACCAGTATTCTCTCTTATTGCTTGTATTGTGGCCTGTTTACAACATCTGTTGCTTGCCTTCTCTCTATTTGCTTCTTTGAAATCTGTATGTCCTGATTTAAGGTTTTTAGCACCACAACAATGTGTTTATTTACTGCTTTTGTACCCATGTCTCCTTATTGCTTCTGTATAGTTCAACACTTACTCTAGCATACTGATTTCTTTCTGCGTGCTCTATTATGAATCCCAAACTTGTATCCCCTTATGTGTTTAAGCTATTGTTTGAGGCATGGCAATACTGCAAGTTATTGTCCATGAATCAAACTTGATCCCCTGGGATCCTAGCCTCTAATAGTATAAGTTCTGGCAGGCTTATAGGTGTGCTAGTACTCCCCATTGTTGGGCATGCCTAAAGTCTAACCTGGCCTAATCAATAGGCTCTTTACAATCTCCCTATGCCCCTGAACCCCTTATGTGTGCTTATTTGTGGTTTTTTCCCTTTCCCTTCCCCTTTTAGAATTTTGTTCTACACTTTCACACTTTCTTAGTCTTTAAGTTCTGCCCCCTTTTGTGAGCCTTGCCTTGGGACCCTTTGAGTTCCCTCTAAACTTGGGCACTTGATGGCTGGCCCTTCCATACTGCACTTGCCCCTGTTCTAATAATACATTTGGGTGTGAGCATTTCCCGGAGTCCTATTGAGGCTCCTAGGGAAATTTGACACACTCAAATAAGAGAAAGATTTCAGATATGAAGTCTAAATCAGGCTCTCCTTAGTTGTACTTTTATTTATATTTTTTTTTATGTATTTTATTTTATCCTGGGCTGTAATGGTTTATAATAAACTCTTGGTGATGGTTAGTGATAAAGTACGGGTAACTATGTATGCAAAAAGGGTAGATACCAAGTCTATAGGTGCTTTGAATTCTGCATATGCATATAGAAATCATGCCTATAGGTATTTTAAAATCTGCATGCATCTAGGAATCATGTTTATAGGTATTTGGAAATTTTCATATGCAAATGCATATAGAAATCATGCCTGTAGGTCTTTCTGAATTCTATATATCCATCATTCGTATAGAAATGATGATCATAAGACTACTATATTCATATAGAAATCATGATCATAGGACCACTATATTCATATAGAAATTATGCCTACAAGATTGTCCAAATCTAGACATTCAATTGCACTTAGATATCATGTTCATAGGTCCTAAACAAATTTTTGCACCTAGATATCATGATCATAGGTCTTAACAAGTTTCTCCAGTTAGATATCATGTTCATAGGTTTAAAACATGTCTTCTGCATTTTACGCCATGTTTGCAAAGGCTTAAAATCAACGACACATAGAAAGCATGTCTATAGAAACTCCTACTCGAGTCTGAGCCGCTTTATTAATGTATAGAGTTAAAATTAGTAATAACGGGTACTATCAGTTGTGGAACTTATAACCTTCATTAAAACTTTCCTCTTTCCCTTTAAAAATCCAACTACCTTTTTTGTAACCAGCACGTATTCAGTTTATTTTAGACCTTGTTATTTTATTAATTTATGAATTCAATAGATACCATACCTATATGATCCCTGTCCAACATTTAGGCAAGCCTTAGGGTAAAGTTATAAATTGAATCTGTTTTATTAACTACAACCAGCAGGCATGCCTGATTTGGGCTTCTTATCTGAATTATGTAATAAATCAGTATGCCTCAACCTTTAAGTTCTTTTATGTTTAGTATTTAATTAGACCCTAAACAGTATGTGTAAGGCATGCTAATTACGTGATTTTTTGTTTAAAAGGGGGTATATCTGAGCCTTTGTTTGTTATGTGCTTTCCCCAATTTGTAATACGTGTTTTCTATGTTGCCTTAGAGTTTTTACCTTTGAAACTATAAATAAGCCTAATATCCCTCCCCTTTAGGATTAGTATTCCTAAATGCCTCCGGGACAGATAAGATTGGGATGGATAATAGCTTGCAATAAGTAAACGAGACCATTCTGCGCTTTAATACCTTAACGGGGTGGGAAGGGTAGATAAAGATATGATGACCACGTGATAATGTCACGTGTAACCCCTCATTGAGGAGTTATTACCGGGCATTGTGTGGGGTAATCCATATTATTAATAAACGCAGGACCCCCTCTCCCTTTATTTCTTTGTTTCTTCAAAAATTTCAAACTCTTTCTTCTAAGAAAAATCAGCTTTCTTTTAGTTCTTTCCAGCTTTTTTTGTTTGTAAACCATTATGTGAAAATCCCCTATTATTTGAAGTTATTTGCCTACATGTATTTGCACCTAAATTCACAATAATAGTATGGCCCGGAACGACACTAGTGGATTCTGAGGGGTACCTAACACCTTCCCTTCAGAATAATTTCAATCCCTTACCCAATCTCTGGTTACTCAAATCAAATGTCCTTGGTGTCCTAATGCACCCTAATCCTTAGGGGGCAACTCTTCAAATCAAACCCAATTCCCAAAAGGAACGAGTTGTCCTCCCAATTGTTATAAACCCAATTTTGTGAGAAAAAGGGCGCGTGACACATATGCCCATATTCGAAATCGTCATATGAACCTGTTGGGACATTCAAATCCAGATTCCAAGGTCATTTACTCAAAACTTTTGCCGAAGTCAAACTTTTCCTTTTAAGCAAATCTTAAGGAACCAGGTGTTCTGATATCAACCCAAACTCTTCCAAATCCCGAACCAACCATTCCCACAAGTTATAAATCAGTAAAAGCAAGTAAGGGAAGTCTCATCTTGGGGAACAGGGTTCTAGAAAGCAAAACGACAAGTTGTGTCGTTACGTTCTCCACCTCTCAAATAAACTTTTGTCCTCGAATGGGTTTAGATTCATACCTGAAGTGTCGAATAAGCGTGGATATCTGCTCTACATTTCCTCCTCAGACTCCCAGGTCACCTCCTATTGGCCCCTCCACTGGACCTTTACCGCAGAAATTCTCTTGGATCTCAACTAGCGATCCTGTCTATCAATAATGGCAACTAGCTCCTTCTCATAACCCAAACTCTCATCCAACTGAATAGCACTGAAGTCTAACACATAGGACAAGTCAACTTGATACCTTTGAAGCATAGATATGTGAAAAATTGGATGAACTCCCGATAAGCTGGAAGGTAATTCAAGCTCATAAGCAATCTCCCCAACTCACCTCAACACCTCAAATGGGCAAATAAACCTTAGGATCAACTTGCCCTTCTTCCAAATCTCATAATACCCTTCATCAACGAGATATTCAAGAGAAGCTTTTCGCCGACCATGAATGATACATCACGCGCCTTTTGATCTGCATAACTCTTCTGCCTGGACTGATCTATGCAAAGTGTCTCTTAAATCAACTTTACCTTCTCCAAGGAATCTCTCATCAAATATGTACCATACAACTTAGCCTCACCAGGTTCGAACCATCTGATAGGAAACGACAATACCGGCCATATAAAGCCTCGAATGGAGCCATCTCAATGCTGGACTGATAACTGTTGTTAAAACTTGAACAAATGAAAGAACTTATCCCACTGTCCTCCAAAGTCAATCACACATTCTCTAAGCATGTCCTTCAAAGTCTGAGCTATCCGCTGCGACTACCCGTCGGTCTGAGATGGAATGTTGTGCTAAGCTCCACACGGGTCCCCAACTTACTCTGAACACCTCTCCAAAAATGTGAAGTGAACTGAGGGCCTCTATCTGATATGATGAAAAAGGGCACACCGTGCAACCGAACTATCTCCCAAATGTTGATCTTTGCCAACCTCTCTGAATTATAAGTATTCACCACTAGAATAAAATGTGCCGACTTGGTCAAGACGTTGACAATAACCCAAATTGCATCAAACTTCTGCAATATCTATAGCAACCTGACTACAAAGTCCTTAGTAATGCGTTCCCAATTCCACTCAGGTATAGACATCTGCCGAAGAAGGCCACCTGACCTCTGGTGCTCATACTTAACCTGGTGGCAATTCAAACACCTAGCCACATACTCAAATATGTCTTTATTCAACCACCGCCACCAATAATGCTGCCTTAGGTCACGATACATCTTCGTAGCAACTGGATTAATAGAATACCGTGAACTGTGTGCCTCCTCTACAATCCTCTCCCTCAAGCTATCAACATAAGGAACACATAGGCGACCCTAGAGTCGCAGAACACCATCCTCGCCAATAGAAACCTCCTTTGCACTACCATGTAGCACCATCTTTCTAATAACTGCCAAATATGGATAGTAATAACCGACAATCCCCAGGAAACTCCTGATCTCGATTACTGAAGTAGGACGTGGCCAACTCTGAACTACCTCAACCTTCTTGGGATCCACTTTAATACCCTATACTGACACAATATTCTCCAAGAATGCCACTGAATCTCACACTTGGAGAACTTAGCATATAGCTTCTACTCTTGCAAGTCTGAATCAGAACTCTCAAATGCTGCTCGTGCTCTCCCAGGCTACGTGAGTACAACAAGATATCTCCAATGAAGACGATAACAAAGGAATCAATATAGGGTCTTAACACCTTTTTCATCAAGTCCATAAACGCTACAGGGGTATTAGTCAAGCCAAAGGACATCACCAGAAACTCATAATGGCCATACCTAGTATGGAAACCAGTCTTCGGAACATCTGAGTCCCGAATCTTCAACTGATGGTAACCTGAACCCTGATGAACACCCTAGCACCCTGCAACTGGTCGAACAAATCATCAATAGGCAGTAATAGGTACTTGTTCTTCATGGTATCTTTGTTCAACTAGCGGTAATCAATGCACATTCGCATGGTCCCATCCTTCATCTTTACAAACAACACTGGTGCACCCCAAGGTGACACACTTGGTCTAACAAACCACTTTGCTAACAACTCCTCAAGCCACTCCTTCAACTATTTCGGAGCCATACGGTACAGTTTAATAGATATAGGTTGGGTACTTACAGCCAAATCAATGTAGAAATCAATATCAGGATCCGGTGGCATGGCAGGAAAGTCAGAATGAAATATATCGGCAAACTTCCAGACTACTGGTATTGAATCAATCATCAGAGACTCTGCGGTGGTGTCCTGAACATAGGCTAGATAATTCAAAAAACCCTTCTCGACCATATGTTGAGCCTTCAAAAAAGAGATCACCCGACTAGAAGCACTAACTAAGGAACCCTTCCACTCTAACCTTGGCAACTATGGCATCATTAAAATAAAAGTCTTGGCATGGCAATCTAGAACAATAGGAGATCTGCTCTAGTCTCCAAACCACAGAATATGACCACACAGGACCAGTAGATCCGATCCACAACCACAAAATTACCTACAAGAGTGGACACATGAATGGGAGTACCCAAGGACTCAAGATGAATATCCCGGAAACGTGCAGACAGAGATGACACATATGAATAGGTGGACCCTAGATCAAATAGAACTAAAGCATTCCTACCACAGACGGAAATAATATATGTGATAACGGCATCTAAGGCCAATGCATATAGTCTAACCGGAAAACCATAAAATCTAGCTAGAGCGCCGACTGACTGGCCTCCACCCAACTGAGTAGTAGCTGGCTAACCTCTCCCTGCCTAGCCTCCAACTTTAGGACGGGCCCTACCAATCTATCCCTTGCCTCTAGGTGGCTGATCACTCGGTGCTATAATCATGGGCTGTTGAATCTACTGTACCGTCGTGCCCCGAAGCCTAGGGCAGTATCTCCTCATATGACCAAAGGTCTCCGCACTCAAAACAACCCCACGGTAGGGTGACCTGCTGCCCTGATGTCTGACCTTGATGGCCTTTAGACCCACTGGAAGAAGCTTGAATAGTTGGTAGATCGTATGAACTTTTTGGCATAGCACTGAAATAGGAACTAAAAGAACCCTGGGGACATGAATACCCACTAGTGGAACCATGAATAGCTGGCGGGCGGTAAGAACTCTCTGGTATGGTACTGAAATAGGGGCCTGCTGGACCACCTCGAGGAGGTGATGGTGCTGAATATGGGGTCCTGTTAGGCTGACCCCTCCCAAACTAATTTTTGCCCCTGGCCAGGGCACCTCTGAACTCTCCAATGTCGAGCCCTTTTTTACTACTGCATCTACTCTCTACCTATCAGATGGCATTCCTCAATCCTTCGAGAAATCTCCAACACTTGCTGATAAGAAGTCCCCATCTCCAACTCTCAGGTCATGTTGGCCCTAATGCCAGAATGTAACCCTGCAATAAACCTCTGCACTCTCTCTGCATCAGTAGGAAGTATCATCAGTACATGGCGGGATAACTCAGAAAACCTCACCTCGGAGTCGGTTACCGACATCTAACCCTGCTCAAACTACTCAAACTGATAACACAGTGATTCCCTCTCAGAGGGTGGACTATACATGTCCAGGAATAACTATGTGAACTGACCCCAAGTGATGGGAGGAGAACCCGCTGTCCTGCCGAGAACATAAAACTGCCACCATCTAAGTGCCCTTCCCTCTGGAAAATAGTGAAGTCAACCCCAGGAGACTCCAATGTCCTCATGTTGTGGAATCTATCCCTGCAACTATCAGTGAAATCCTAGGCATCCTCATGATGCTCGCCCCCAAATATAGGATGGTGTAGCCTAGTCCATCTATCCAATAACTTCTGCAGATCGCCATCCACAGCTGGTCTAGGCTCGGGTACCACTACAGTTACTAGTTGAGCCTTATCCACGGGTAGTGCACCCGGAGTCTGATACACTACAATTGCATGGCCAGTAGCCTGAGAAGTAGGGGTCTCTGCTCCCTCTCCCGCCAGAGATGTAGCTGGATCTTCTAGAAATAAACCAGCTTGAGTTATGTTATCCATGAACCGTAACATAGGACCCATGACCTCTTGGAAACTTGACGTAGTCATAAAGTCTTCCGGCATATGCTCAGTTGCGGGCACCTCTCCCTACTCCTCAATGATAGGATCCCTCGTAATATCCACCGGTGGTGCAATTGGGATAGCTCTGGGATGCCCTTGTCCCCTACCTTAGGCCGGTGCCCTCCCCCAGCCTCTAGTATCGGGGGGAGAGGCTCTTCCTGGGTCTGGAACGTTTGTCATGCGCATCCTCACCATCTTTAAGAGAATAGAAGAAGAAAAATTTAGTATACCATCAACTCCATGATAGAAGATGAATAAAAAATAGCTTCCTAACACCCTATAGCCTCCCGAAGATAGGTATAAACGTCTCCATATCGATCCGCAGGACTCTATTAAGTTTGCCCATGACTTGTGAGACCTGCGTGAACATAGTTCTCTGATACCATGTTGTAATGACCCAAATTCCATTATAGGTTGTGATGGAGTCCAAGATTGTTGTCAAGCAAGCCAATCCTAATTAACTAATGAGTTCTCTATTATTTTATTTAAACATTTCAAAAATTCACTTAACTTATATTTTTAATGGATCGAAAATATATAATTTCATAACAATAAAAATGCAACCAAAAAATGATAGTCTATAGTGTGTGTTAGGAACTCGTCTCACAAATACTAAGGCAAGTAGTAGAATATACAAAACACCACTATCTAACTGCCTAAAACGGAATAGACATTACATAATCAATGACAAAAAAAAAGAACTCTGGTATGCTGCAAGACGAATCAGAAGGGGTAGCTTACCGTGGGATCTCAATCAGGAGTCAGGAACGCGCGCCGGATGGGTAACTAGATGCACTTTCCTCATATCCTATACAATTAAGTACAGAAGCCTAGTATGACTACATAAACAATATGTACCCAGTAAGTGTCCAGTCTATCCTTGAAGAAGTAGTGACGAGGGGTCGACTTGACACTTACATGTACCCAGTAAGTGTCCAGTCTATCCTTGAAGAAGTAGTGACGAGGGATCGACTTGACACTTACTAAGGTCAATATCAATAGTAATATATAAAGCTTACGCTAAGCATGTTTCGCATGAATATAACAACAATCTTAGAATTTAGGAGAAAATGATATATGAATCTAAGTCACGTCATAAAATAATTTGCACATCAAAACATTTAAACATAGTAAATCATGGATCTATTTCCACATAAATATCATGCGCACATTATGCCGAGGTCGTATGGTCCGGTCCAACATAATAATAATTGTGCACTACTAGAGGGTCGAATGGTTGAACCATAGATGCATCTATTTCTATCGAGGCGATCGTCCCGATCCACAAATAGCAATTGTTATGAAGAAGGCAAGTAAAGGCGCATTTATAGTCAAATAAATTTATACAAGTTCTTAAGTAAGTGCGTACATTCTTTTATATTTATTTTCAATCCCTAACATGTCCTAAATGATCTCATTAGCAAGTAAGAACATAAGCATTTGCAAGTATGGCAAGATACGGGTCCAAAACTACCCGAACAATTAGCATAATAGTAGCTACGCACGGACTTTCATCACCACGTACGTACGTAGCCCCCACAGACAATCACATACATTTATTTAATTTGCGTAGGAGTTTATTTCCCTCTTACGAGGTTAGAAAGAAGACTCACCTTGCTCCAAAGCTTACTCCCAATATCAAGAATGTACCCAAACCCTCAATTCGGAGCCGAACGATCCAAAACTAATCAAACGAGGCAAGAACTAGACAATACAAGCTTAAGAGTTCATATTCTCACTATTAAGGTAATTTTCCAACCCTAAATACAAGTTTCCCAAACTCCACCTCGGGCCCTCGTGCTTGGATACTTAAAATTATTGAGGGAAGTTGTTAGCCATAACGAAATGATCAAGAATATATGATTTTTACTTCATTCTATAACAAGTTTTGTGGTAAAATTTTATTTTTTTTATCAAAACCCTAGGTTTTACTCTAACGCATAATTTTCACTAATTTTTGAGTGTTAATCTACCCATAAATCAAGTATTAAACTCACATTAAGTGAAGTAACTTACCTCACAAATGCTAGGTTGAAATCCCTTTTTGGATGCTCCCAAATAGCCAAAAAATGAATGAAATGTAATGACACATTCTCGTATTAAATGAAGGCACTGCCTTCAGTGATTTTCGCAACTGCGGTTAGGGGACCGCATCTGCGGTCTCGCTTCTGCGAGGGAACGTCCGCATCTGCGAAGCTGGTCTGGGCTGGCTGGGATTGCTTCTGTGGTCTAGGGGCCGCTCCTATGGTTCCTATTACATCTCATGTTTTTGTACATTAAAATTTTCGTCTTCAGTTAATTGACGCAGACTCAAAGGTGAGATTGTCTTGAGATTAACGCATTTACGCTATTTATAACAAGTGATAAATAAGTGTCATGAAGAGTAAGGGGTACACGAATTAAAGAAAATAAGTATCGTTGAAAGTGGCCAATTTGGGATAATATACGGGTCTAGCGACAATACCCGATAACTATGAACTAGCACCATGCAAGGTACCATATGGCCGTGATAAATTGATGTATGAAGTATAT
The DNA here is from genome assembly GCA_026770625.1 of Nicotiana glauca. Taxonomy (NCBI): domain Eukaryota; kingdom Viridiplantae; phylum Streptophyta; class Magnoliopsida; order Solanales; family Solanaceae; genus Nicotiana; species Nicotiana glauca. The sequence goes on along the minus strand of MU721575.1, from coordinate 10,291 downwards.
TAAAAATGAATAGTAGTTTTAGGTAAATTGAGATAATTCTTATTATATGGGTAATTGGTTAATCACCTGGTAACGAGACACTAGGCAGTTAACTAATAAGTGAATAGAAATTAATAAATTACACGTGGCAAGAAGCCACAAATCAAGAAATGACTAAGTAGTCCTTTATGCATAGGTGGCTACCTAAACTAAAGTGGGAATTAATGATTAACAAAACAAGACTTATACAAGTCTTGTTAAATTTCCATATTGAACATAATGAGAACCTAAAACATTATCCATACTAAAGCAAACCTATCTTTCTTGGTTTGAAATTCCAAAAACTTTCAAAAAAGCAAATTTCGTTCAAATAATTTCAAAGAATCAGAAGCAAATTTCATTCAAGGAATCTCAAAAAATCAGAAGCAAAATTTCGTTCAAAGAAGCAGAAGCAAATTTTGTTCAATAAATTCGAAAGCCAGAAGCTTAATCAGATTTTTTTTGAGTTCCAAGTTCAATCAACATAGGTTTTCCAATAGAATATTATACAGAGTTTTTCCTACTCCAGGTATGTTAAGATCATCCCTTCTTTCTTTTGGCGTGGTCCAAATTGTACAGAAGAAACGAACAAATGCAAAGTTTCCATAAATTACGCTATCCACAGAAATACTAAGGGTGCCTATATTCTTGATTTCCCATGTGACCTGTTATTATCTTCTGATCATGGGTCTTAGAATAATAGTTGAAAAAGTTTATCTAAAAGAAATATTAAGATTCTGACGTATTTTTCATGAATTTTACCTATTTATACATGTTCATTGACTCATGACCAGATGGCATTATATACGCGTATATATATATATATATATTGGAAAAGGTTACAGAGTTATATACGCACCACCACCTGATCAGCTGGTATTGTTGATGATGTTGCCCACGGTGGCTGAGACAATATGATGGGATGCCCTCAGACGCTTGATAATATTATTTACATCTATACCTATGCATGACACGACATTCATATACACGTGCATGACCTTATAAATGTTTCAGGATTTATAATGTTATTCAGATTTACACACAGATTTCTTTATTCCATATTTCATTTATGTATCTTATGTACTGATTTTCATTCCTTACATACTGTATACATTATTCGTACTGATGCCCTCTTTCACAGGGCCTACGTTTCAAGCTCTTAGGTGCTGGTAGGCGAGCTAACGGTCCACCTTCTTATGATCCCTGGTTAGGGAGAGTTGGCGTGCTCTACTTGATCTGAAGCTGCTTTTGATTTTGGTACGATATATATATATATATATATATGTCTGACATTGCTCAGTCCCGTCTTTGTTCAGTTTTATTTCTATTAGAGGTTTATAGATAGTATGTCTAGTTGGGTTGCATGTGGATTTGTCGGTTTTTAGTTTTTGTTGTATAGTTTTCTGTAGTATCCTTGCCAGCTCGCCCGCCATATTCTGCATGTATACGTACATATGCCTTTTTGGCAAGTTTCCTTCATGTATGTTATTTTCGTAATTCAGCAGATGTTATTCAAGTTTATACTTTAGATGCATGCCTAGGGTTATTTGATAGGTAGGACTTAGGCACCTGTCACGGCCCATTGGTCTAGGATGTGACAAAAGTGGTATCATAGCAGCTCTGTCCTAGGTTTGTCTACACACGTGTCTAGTAGAGTCTTATTTATGGGTGTGTTGTGCACCACACTTCATAGACAGGAGGATTTTGGACATATAGGATATTATCCTCTCTTTTTATCTTAGATCGTGCAATACAAGAAGTCATGTTCCTAATGATATGTTATATTTTCAGCGATGCCTCCAAATAGTACGGCTGCACAGAAGGGAAAGTCCATGGCTGGTGAGATTGCTAGTCGAATGCCATAATTTACCAGGGCTCGGGGAGAGTCTCATGGTGAGGTTCCATCTCGGACTTCACATACCCAGCCCTTTCCAGAAGAGCTCTGAAGGGCACTTATTCCAGCGCCCACGCTTGTACATTTATCATCTCATCCAGATACACTGGGTCAGGAGATGATATATGTTATCCAGGTATTAACCCGATTAGTAGCCGCGAAGGCTCAGCGCCAGGAAATAGGTATTGGTCATGTAGATAGGTCCGTCATTGCGAGGGTTCGTGACTTTATTAATTTAGACCCTCCGGTATTCACTGGGGCAGATCCAAATGAGGACCCTCGGGTATTTATTGATAGAATGCAGAGGAAGTTTAGGGTAATGAAGGCCACTACAACTAAGTCGGTTGAGCTAGCTTTCTATAAACTTTGAGATGTTGCATTTAATTGGTACGATTCTTGGGAACTATCCAGAGGTGAGGATACCCCTCCAGTAGTATGGAAGGAGTTTATAGAAACTTTTCTTTATCATTATCTACCACTAAAGCTTAGAGGGGCCAGCATTGATAGATTATTGACCCTTCAGCAGGGTAACATGAGTGTTTGGGAGTATAGTCTTCAACTTGATTCATTGGCTAGATATGCTCCAACTATTGTATCTAAAATGGATGATCGGTTTCATCGGTTCGTGATGGGATTAGAGCCTCACTTGCTTAACGATTGTATGTCGGTCTCACTTCAGCCAGACATGGATATTTCTCGCATTCAGGCATACGCTCAGGGTATAGAGGAGCATAAATAGAAACAGAGGGCCGATCATGAGCATAATAGGGACCAGAATAAGAGAGCGAGGTCTTCGGGTCCTTCTTGTGAGTTTCGAAGTGGTTAGAGGCAACACCGAGATATCTATCCTAGCCGTTGGCTAGCGCGCCCCCTTAGTTTGGCGGTAAGAGATTTGATCGTTCCATATATTTAGGGTCTAGTCAGAATTTCAGGGCCTCAGGTTCTCAGTGTAGGGGTGAGTCAAGTAAGATGAGGCTGCCCTTACCACGATATTCTCAACATGGTGAGCAACATACCGGGCAGTACCGTATGGGATTAGGTATTTGTTATACTTATGGTTATCCGGGACACATTATAAGGGATTGACCGATGAGAGGTGATACAAGCATAGCTCAACCAGTGAGATCTGCAGCTGGTTCACCATCACCAGTACGCCCCCCTGAGCAAGGTCCACAAGCACCAATGAGTTGTGGTAGAGGCAGAGGAGGAGCATCTAGCTCGAGCAGTCCTTAGAAACGTATTTATGTGTTGGCAGGGCGACAGGACTAGGAGTCATCGCCTGATGTTATTTCAGGTACATTATCAGTTTCCTTATATGATGTATATGCACTGATTGACCCAGGTTCCACCTTATGATACGTTACTCCGTTAGTTTCCAGTAAGTTTGGAATAAAACCTGAATTTGTTAAACCTTTTGAGATGTCTACACCTGTTGAGGACTCAGTGATAGCTAAGCGAGTATATAGGGGTTGCATAATAGTAGTTCATAGTCGATCTACTATAGCGGACCTAATCGAGTTGTCTATGGTAGAATTTGATGTTATAATGGGTATGGATTAGTTATCTTCTTGTCATGCCACCGTTGATCAACTGCACAAAAGTTGTGCAGAGAACTAGTATGAGGACCGAAACGTGCCACTGAAAGTTGTAGATGAAAGTTAGTCCGATTTCAATTTCCAAGGAAGCCTGTTTTGGAGTGGAAAGTAATATGGCATGGACGAGAGGTAGATTTATTTCCTATCTCAAGGCAAGGAAGATGATCAGAAAGGGATGTATTTATCACTTAGTTTAGGTTCAGGATGTGAAAGTAGAGTCACCAACTATTCAGTTCATCCCGGTGGTTATTGAGTTTCATGATGATTTTCCCGATGAACTTTCGGGTCTTCCGCTAGAGCGATAAATTGAGTTTGCCATTGACCTACTACTAGATAGTCATCCAATATCTATTCCTCCCTATAGAATGGCCCCCGTGGAGCTGAAAGAGTTGAATGAACAACTAAAGGACTTGCTTGAAAAAGGCTCTATCAGACCTAGAAAATCACCAACGGGAGCACCTATATTATTTGAGAGGAAGAAAGATGGTTCCTTATGGATGTGTATTGATTATAGACAGTTGAATAAGGTGAGGATCAAGAATAAGTACCCACTCCCAAATATTGAAGATTTATTCGATCAGTTGCAAGGTGCCAAGTGTTTTTCAAAGATAGAATTGAGGTCCGGGTATCATCAGGTAAGGGTTAAGGATGAAGATATTCCAAAGAAAGCATTTAGAACAAGATACGAGAACTTCGAGTTTCGTGTTATTTCATGCGGTTTGATCAATTCCCCGGTAGAATTCATGGATTTGATGAACTGTGTGTTCAGGCCCTTTTTAGATCTGTTCATAATTGTATTTATCAACGATATATTGGTGTATTCTCGTTCAGAGTTCGGACATGCAGATCATTTGCGTATTATGCTCAGAACTCTATAAAAAGGAAAGTTCTATCCAAAATTCTCTAAATGTGAATTTGGTTAAACTCTATAGCTTTCCTTGGGCATATCATTTTGGGTGAAGGCATCTAGGTGGATAACAAAAGATTGAGGCAATAAAGACTTGGCGTAGACCTATAACAGCAACGGAGGTTTGTAGCTTTCTTGGTTTGGCAGGTTATTACATAAGATTTGTAGAGGGATTTTCTTCCCTTTCAACACTTTTGACAAAGTTGACTCGGAAGGGAGAAAAGTTTCAACGGAATGATGCTTGCGAAAAGAGTTTCCAAGCATTAAAGGACAGATTAAAGTTAGCACCAGTTCTACCACTTCAAGAAGGGACCGATGGTTACGTTATCTATTGTGACGCTTCAGCCGTTTGATTGGGTTGTGTGCTGAAGCAACATGGTAAGGTTGTAGCCTATGCTTCTAGACAACTAAGAAAGCACGAGAAGGACTACCCGACCCACGATGTAGAGTTGACCACGGTGATTCATGCACTAAATATATGGAGGCACTACTTGTATGGCATTCATGTTGATATCCATACAGATCATAAGAGCCTCCAGTACATCTTCAAGCAAAAGGAATTGAATCTACATCAAAGGAGATGGTTGGAGCTACTTAAAGACTGATGTTGATATTTTATACCATCGGGGAAGGAGAACGTAGTAGGCAATGCCCTTAGCCATAAATCTATGTGTAGCATATCGTATTTACAGCCAGAATAGAGGGGAAAAGCCCATGAGGTTCATCAGCTAGCTAGTCTTGGAGTTCAATTACTGGACACAGGTGGTATTGGAATTACTATTAGGGATACGACAACAACCTCTTTAGTAACTGAAGTAAAGGAACGCCAGTATGAAGATCATGTGTTAGTTCATTATAGGGATACCACCCTTCAGAAGGAGAAGACACCGTTTGAAATTATAGAAGATTGGGTCCTCAAATATCGAGGAAGGTTACGTGTCCCTAATGTTGTAGTGCTACATCGGCAGGTTATAGGAGAAACCCATTATTCTCGTTATTCTGTCCATCCAAGAGCGACAAAGATGTATCATAATATCAGGGAAGTGTAGTGGTGGGATGGAATGAAAAAGGATATAGCTGAGTTTGTTGCTCAGTGTCCTAACTGTCAGCATGTTAAGATTGAGCATCAGTAAACCTGAGGGTTATTGCAATCTATGGAGATTCCAACTTGGAAATGGGAAGTAATCAACATGGATTTCATCGTAGGCTTACCTTGTACCCAGCGTAAGTTTGATTCGATATGGGTGATTGTTGATAGGCTTACAAAGTCAGCCCATTTTCTGCATGTTAGAACTACATATTCCTCAAAGGATTATGCAAGGCTTTATATTAAGGAGATAGTACGACTGCATGGTGTCCCTATATCTATTATCTCGGATAGAGGAGCTCAATTTACAGCTAACTTTGGGAGGTCCTTCCAAAAAGGATTGGTGACTTAAGTAAGTCTTAGTACATTATTTCATCCCCAAAAAGACGGACAGGCTGAGCATACCATTTAGACGTTGGAGAATATGTTACTAGCTTGTGTAATAGACTTCAAAGGTAGTTGGGATGATTATCTGCTGCTTATTGAGTTTGTATATAATAATAGCTACCATTCCAGTATTCAGATGGCTCTATACGAAGCTTTTTATGGATGGAAGTCTAGGTCGCCTATAGGGTGGTTCAATGTTGGAGAATCTGGATTACATAGGCCAGACCTAATTCAGCAAGACATAGAAAAAGTACTTGACAACTTAGAGTCGTCAGATTTCATATTCTGATGTGCGGCGGCAAGATTTAGAGTTCGGAGTTGATGAGTGGGTATTCTTAAAAGTGTCACCTATGAAGGATGTGATGAGGTTTGGCAAGAAAGGCAAAGTTATTCCTCGGTATATTAGACCATATAAGATCATACGCAAGGTAGGTCAAGTAGCTTATTGCGCTCATAATTGGAGTCTGTCTATATGATTTTTTACGTATCTATGTTACGGAAGTGCATTGGCAATCCTACCCAAGTGGTGCCTATAGATGATGTACAAATTACAGAGGACTTATCATATGATAAAATTCTGGTTGCCATCCTAGACCAACAGTTCCGCAAGCTACGGAATAAGGAGCTAGCCTCCTTAAAAGTACTAATAAGGAGCTAGCCTCTTTAAAAGTACTTTGGAGGAACAACAATGTGGAAGAAATGACTTGGAGGCCGAGGAAGACATAAAGTCTAGATATCGCTACTTATTTCCTCCTCCAACGAAGGGTCTGACTGAGATTTCATAACCTCAAGGTACGTGTACTAATTCTTGTATTAGCTATTGTTATATTCGTGTGAGGCCATCGTCGTTATTGATGATTGTGGTCCTATGTGGCATTAAATTATTGGGTCTACAAGAAGAGTTGCTAGTAGTGTTATCTGCCAAGGTTAAATAAATCCTGGAGAGTTAAACATTCGAGGATGAATGTTTCTAAGGGGGGAAGGATGTTACATCTCGTATTTTTGTACGGTAAAAGTTGTGTCTTCAGTTAATTGACACAGACTCAAGGATGAGATTGTCTTGAGGTTAACGTATTTATGCTATTTATAACAAGTGATAAATAAGTGTTATGAAGGGTAAGGGATACACGAATTAAAGAAAATGAGTTTCATCGAAAGTGGCCAATTTGGGATAAAAAACGGGTCGAGTATCCGATAATTATAAACTAGTACCATGCAAAGCACCATATGGCCGTGATAAATTGATGTATAAAATATATTAAAAAATGAGTAGTATTTTTAGGTAATTGAGATAATTCATAATTATACGAGTAATTGATTAGTTATCGGGTAACGGAACATTATCCCGTTTAACTAATAAGTGGATAAAATTTAATAAATTACACGTGTCAAGAAATCACAAATCAAGAAATGACTAAGTAGTCATTTATGCCTAGGCGGCTACCTAAGCTTAAGTGGGAATTAATGATTAACAAAATAAGACTTATACAAGTCTTGTTACATTTTCATATCGAACAAAATGAGAACCAAAAACATTATCCATTCTAAAGCAAACCTATCTTTCTTGGTTTGATATTCCAAAAAGCTTTAAAGAAGCAAATTTCGTTCAAATATTTTCAAAGAATCCGAAGCAAATTTCGTTCAAGGAATTTCAAAGAATCAAAAGCAAAATTTTGATCAAAGAATTTCAAAGAAGCAGAAACAAATTTCGTTCAAGAAATTCAAAAACCAGAAGCTTAATCCGATTTTTTTTTTAGTTCTAAGTTCAATCAATTAAGGTTTTCCAACGGAATATTATACGGAGTTTTCTCTACTAAAAGTATGTTAAGGGCATCCCTTTTTTTTGGCATAATGCAAATTATACAGAAGAAACGAGCAAACACACAGTTTTCATAAATTACTCTATCCATAAAAATATTAGGGGTGTCTATATTCTTGATTTTCATGAATTGTTATTATCTTCTGTTTATGGGTCTCAGAATAATACGCTGTTGAAAAAGTTTATCCGGAAGAAATATCGAGATTCTTACGTATTTTTCATACATTTCATCCATTTATATATGTGCATTGACCCATGACCATATAACATTATATACGTGTATATATGCATATATATATATATATATATATATATATATATATATATATATATATATGGTATATGAAAAAAGGTTATGGTGTTACATACACACCACTAACTGATCAGTTGTTATATGTTGATGATGTTGCCTACAGTGGCCGAGACGATATGATGGGATGCCCTCAAAGACTTGATGATATTATATACATCTGTACCTATGCATGACACAACATTTATATACACGTGCATGACCTTATAAATGTTTCAGGATTTGTAACATTATTCAGATTTATACATGAATTTCTTTATTCTATATTCCATCTATGTCTCTTAGTACTTATTTGCATGCCTTACATACGTAGTACATTATTCGTACTGACGCCCTATTTCACGGGGCCTGCGTTTCAAGCCCGCAGGTGCAGGTAGAAAAGCTAACGGTCTCCCTTCTTAGGATCCCTAATCAGTGAGAGTTGGCATGTTCCACTTGACCCGGAGCTACTTTTGATTTTAGTATGATAGGTTTATATATATATATATATATATGACATGGCTTATTCCCGTCTTTGTACAGTTGTATTTCTATTAGACGTTTGTAGACAGTATGTTTAGTTAGGTTGTATGTGGCTTTATCGGCTTTGAGTTTTGTGTGTATAGTTATCTATATAAGCCTTGTCGTCTCGCCCACCGTATTCTGCATGTATACATACATATGCCTTTTTAGCAGGTTTCCTTCATGTATGTTATTTTTGTAATTTAGCAGATGTTATTGAGGTTTATACTTTAGACGCATGCTTAGGGGTGTTTGACTGGTAGGACACAAGCACCTGTCGCGGCCCACCTGTCTAGTTCGTGACAGTTCCACTTCTGCGAAAGAGGAGTCGCATCAGTGGTTCCTAGGCTCCTCCCTTTGACCACACCTGTGAAGGCTTGGGCACTTCTGCGATCTCGCACCTGTGGCTGACAAACCGCAGGTGCGGTTATGACAAATACCAGGACATTCAACTCCTTCCAAAACTTTCCAACTCCACTCAAGCCTCATCTGATTGACGCTCGAGGCCCCCGGGCTCCACCCGAACATACTGACAAGTTTGAAATCATGAAACAGGCTTGCTCAAATCCTGAAGAATGCTCAAAACAATGTTAAATCTAAGAATCACCCCCTAAAAGTAATTGAATCAAACTTATGAACTTATTGTTCTTCAATTTACATATAATGCGATGAAACACACTTATATTACTCGGATTGATACCAAATTTTGCGTGCAAGTCTTAAATGACATACGCAACTATTCATAGTCTCAGATCTCCATTCGGACCTCGATAACACAAAAAAGCCTCTCCAAACCATATACTTAAGAACTTCAAAATCCTTAAGGAATCAACTTTCAATATAAGGCTCCAAAATGCTCCTGGTTCATCAAAAACCCGATCCGGACATACTCGCAAGTTTGAAATCATCATACGAACCTATTGTAACGACCCGGTTAGTCGTTCTAAGATTTTTAGCCTCGTTTCTCTTATTTCTATTTTCTTTATATGTTGTTCAGCTGTGTTGAGTTGTATCGAGTTGGTAGGTTTGGGTTTGGAGTAGTTTTGGAGTGAAATGGACACTTAGTCTCTTAGTTAGAAAAAGTCAATCG
>MU721568.1:8447-19999 GCA_026770625.1 Nicotiana glauca | reverse complement strand
AACAAGGTTGGCTACCAAACCAAGTCAACAATATTGGCTACCAAATAATTTGAATGAGATAGATAACATATCAATTATCATGGTTCCCATTCACACAGTATCAATATGTTCTCTTTATTCATTTTTTTCCCTTTGATATTATCATGTGAACTTAGTGAATGCTGCTAGCCAGGTTTGAAAGACTCTCATCATAGCTTTTCGAGCAATTTTAAATTTGTTTAACATCCTCTAATGTGTAAGTTCATTTTTGTTGACACATGGTGTATTCTCGTTGTTTGTCCACCAATTTGTATAAAGCATTTTTCTCGCGTAATTTCTGGGATTTAACATGTGCTTAAGTTACTTTTCTTTTTACTGAGCTGCAGGGTTCCGAAAATGTGGAAGTACTGAAGGTAGATCCAGGGACATTAAAGGGAGTGAACTTGAGCACCAAAGCATTTGAGAAAATGAAGAATCTTAGGGTGCTCCTAATCGATGAGTTACATATTAGTGGAGATTTTGGGCTGTTATCCAAGAAGCTCAAATGGTTGTCTTGGCAAAATTGTCCTTTAAAATATATACCATCAAATTTTCCTGCTGAGAATCTTGTAGTTATAGATATGCAGGAAAGTGATATCCAAGAATTTCAATTGAATTTGCAGGTTTGTTACACAATTTTACAATTTCATGTGTACTTTTATGGCAACTAAGTGAAAGAACATGTTAATTGAAACTATATTTTGTTTACTTTTAGTGTTGTAGAAGTTTGAAGAAGTTGGATCTCTCTCGTTGCAAGCAACTTAGAAGCACTCCAAACTTCAATGGTTCAGGGAGTCTTGAGATTTTGTATCTCGATGGTTGCTCAAGTCTGAAGAAGATCCATCCATCAATTGGAAATTTGTCTAGACTAACTAAACTATATCTACATGATTGCGAAAAACTTACGTATCTTCCAAGCAGCATATGCCAGCTAATATCCGTTGATCGCTTGGACATTAATTCCTGCTCATCAATAAAAACACTGCCAGATAACCTTGGAGATATGAAAAGTCTAAGGTTTCTTAATGCATCTTATACGGGTATAAAACAATTGCCTAGATCTGTTGAAATGCTAAGGAATCTTGAAAGATTGGAAGTGGGAGGTCAAAAGTCAGAGGCCAAAAGGAGTACTTTTAGAAGAGGAGTCCATCAGATACAATATTCGTTGCCAACTTTTGTATCCTATTTGAGCCTTACATACTGTAATTTGTCCGAGGATGATATTCCTAAGGATATTGGGAGCTTATCCTCCTTAGAATATTTAGATTTGAGTGGCAACAGTTTCTATTGTCTACCCTTTGATTTTTCTAAGTTGCGATTGCTGAAGGTGTTGTGTTTGAATGACTGTGAGAATCTTCAAACACTCCCGTCAATATCAAATTTAGAGAATATTGCAATTATTGATCTTCAGAATTGCCAAAAATTGGTCAAGATTACAGAGTTGGACAACCTCCCTTCTATACGGTTGATTAACATGAGTAATTATAGTTCTCTGCAGAATCCATTCAATGAAGGCTTCTTTAGTGCACCTGCTCTATCATTTTCATCTATAAAAGATCAACATATGGTTAGACTTCTGGATATGGTTACTCTCTCTCTCTCTCTCTCTCTCTCCTATATATCATATTAGTGATCTTGAGTCTTTGTCCGATGCAGATGCAGGATACTATTAGAATTTATCTCGAATGTGATGAGATTCCAGAATGGTGCAGGAATCAAGTAACAGCTTCATCTATGTGTTTGACTATGCCTACACATAATAATGATGAGTATAACTTCTTAGGAATGGTTCTCTGGTTTGTTTCTGACTGTTTAGATACAGTTTATCCATGCTTCTGGATTAGTATTGCCCATAAACAGCCTTCAATTATTCCGTGGAGTTGTTATGCTAAAAGACCTGATGATGGAGAAGTATCATGTGTATATTACATACCTTACTTACATAAAGCTTTTGATGGCCAGAAGATCAAAGGCGGGGAAACGATAGAAGTGTGGGCTGACAAAATTACAATAAATAAGATAGGGATCCATCTGTTATATTTAGACCAAAATGGTAAAGTTATATCTTTGCTGGGAGACGTGGATCATTCTTATTCTAAGTACCCTAAAAGAATTTTCAAGAGATCACTGCTTGATAAGCTGATAGAAACTATATATGTTTGTTGAAATAAAATAAACTAAGTACCTTAGTGGTATGGAAATTTTGTTCTTCCTCTGTTTCTTTCTTTGCCATAATTCTGATTCAAGCTTAAGTCAATAATATTAAATGAAATCCTGTTCTTGCTAATCTTTTTTACCAAATTATGATCTTTTCTAGACTTCCTCCCTTATTAAATCTATCTTTTTCAGAATCACCCTTTTTTTATATCATTGATCGCCTCTACTGCTCTACAACTATAATACTTAGAACAACCTCTATTATACGGATTTGACGGCGGTGGAAGGCAGCTTCGGGAATACGGTTCGCTGCCGCCGCCGTTACAAACCGGTTGATCTCTTTTCAAAGTTCCAGGAGAAATATACTNCGGTTTCCTCTGTACACCCCTATATAAAATTATCATTAAAGCCTTTATCGTTCCAATAACTTACTAGAGAGATGTCAAACCTCCTTGAAGTTTCCAACGTTAATATTAGTAGGTCGTGCAAGCTAGTTCGGACATCAAAATTATAAATAAATAAAAACATCAATAGCTAGAAAGAAACAATTTCATCCACAAATCACAACCACATGAACACAACATCATAAGTAGAAAGAAGAAAAAAAAACATAAAATTCAGAATGACCCTTTTTTTATATCATTGATCACCTCTACAATGATAATACTTAGAACAACCTCTATTATACGGATTCGACGGCGGCGGAAGGCAGCTTCGGGAATACGGTTCGCCGCCACCGCCGCCATTACAAACCGGTTGATCTCTTTTCAAAGTTCCAGGAGAAATATACTTTTTTCTTTCTTCAAGAAATCTTCTACTAATATCAGACTCCATTAATATCTCCAACTCTTCGTTACACTCAGCTATTGTACCATTGCATGGTGATTGGCCTGTTACAGATATTGTGATTATAAATAAAAGCGTAAGAAAAATAGTGAAGAAATATATGAATTTTGTGAAAATTGGAGCTTCCATTTTTTGGTTTTGTGTGAATGGTATAGTTGGTTCCATTATTTTGCTTTTTTTTATAGTGGAAGACACACTAAGAAGCAGAGGGACCGCACTAGTCCACCAGCAAAAACCTAACTTTTGTGAAAATATATTAAGTTATAAATATGATTGTGAGCTTTGAAATAGTCTAAATAAATAGTTGTGAGACAATTAATAATATGATCTATGCAGGAAAATAATAGTAATGCACGGTGTCTGGGAAGGATCGGACTACAAGGGTCTATTGTACGCAGTCTTACCCTATATTTCTACAATAGGTTATTTTAACGGCTCGAACAAGTGATCACATGTGATTAATATAATGTGAAACCATCATCATATGAGACATGCCATCCTTGCCTACAAGGTGGAGCATTTTCATCATACTCAGCACAACAGCTTCATCTCTTTTTCCAGTTTTTTCTTCCTGTATTTGGCCTCTTATCCATGTCGTTCCACTTATAGACGATTACTCCTGATCCGTCGCTCCATTCTCCATCGATTCCTTGGTAAGGCGGAGCCAGAGAAAATAGTCCTTTATCTCCTGTTGGTGCTCAAAAGCAAACATCGATATGGATAAGATGATCAAAGTTTGAATAGCAGCGAAAGAAATTAATAAATAGAAGCTAGAAAGTCAAGTGACTCACTATTCATGCATCAATCTCAAACAACTGATTAATTTGTCACAGTAAACACTGCTGAGAAATGCCTTCTATCCACTTCAAAATGTTGGATTCTTGTACTCTTAAACTAAAAGATTCACCTATATACATAGCTCCAGGAAATAGAACTCAGACAGTGGTGATTCTAGATATCCAAATGTATGGCAGACCTATATTGTTCGGACTCTTCAAAAATGTTGTCGCTTGCGTGTTGGATCCTCCAAAAGTAGTACGTTTTGGAGGATCCAACATGGTCGCAACAGCATTTTCGAGAGTCTGAGCAATATAGCGGCAGACTACCCCTGGAAACCCCATGCTCCCCTCTTTTCAGCTTCTGGCGTACTAAATTGCAGCAGCTTCAACACCATTGTTTTCCTTCAGATGAGAGCATGTTACTAGACGCTATACAATCCAAATGCCTTATCCTTCTCTGTCTTGCTCATCCATAACTTATATCGGATGGAAATAGTATCTCGTGCACTTTTAATAATGCACAAAAAAATATCCAAATACTAGGAGTACTTGTCTGCAATAATTTCTTGTCCCAAATAAATACTCAAATCAAGTAACATATGAAGGCAATTTGAGGAAGAAGGGTGAAACAAGGGTCTGAGTAAGTAATACTCTAAGTGGGGTAGACGATAAATCAACACAGAAGGGTCTGAGTTAATACTACACCAGTTGGACCTCAATTACACAAAATTTGTTAATCCAAGTTAAAATCCACTCCCACAAACCAAGTATTATGTCACGACCCGGAATTCCCACCCTCGGGAGTCGTGATGGCGCCTACTCGTGGAAGCTAGGCAAGCCAAGAATATTTGCAAACATTATCCTATCTCATTTTATACATGATTAAAACAATTTAGATAATAGATGAATAAGTAATTAAAAGACGACGATTAATAAAAGATAGCGGAAGTCTGAACTAAATATAGAAACAGCGTCTAAAACATCAATACAAGTCTTTACCCAGAACCTGGTGTCACAACATTTCACGGACCATCTAGGAATGCTAAATACAAAAGTCTGAAACAATATAATAAAACTCTGTCTCGGTACAAGGGAAACAGGGCAGAAAAGGTAGAAGAGATGTCGGGCTTGCGGACGCCTGCAGGACTACCTCGGGAATCTCGTGGACTGAAGGATTGATCCATGGCTACTGCTGCGCACCGTAAGCTACTCCGACACCTGGATCTGTGCAAAGAGTGTAGCATCAGCACAACTAACCCCGTATGCTGGTAAGTGTCTGGCCTAACCCCGGCGAGGTACTGACGAGGCTAGGACCAGACTCCAGATAAACCTGTGCAGATATATATATACAAATACAACGGAGAAACAGCAGAAATAAACAATAAAATCTAGGAGGGGGAAACATGCTTCGGGGTTAGCAGATAAAGCAGAATCTCAGGAATAATATGGAAATACTACAATTTAACTTCTAACACGGAATAAAGAAATAAAGACAACTTTCATTTTAAGTTTCATCTTGTTGCAGACGTGCAACCCGATCCCATTTCTCATATTTCGTGGTAGGCGTACCACCCGCTCCTATTTCATCATCTCTTGTGGTAGGTGTACCACCCGCTCCCATTTCATCACATATTATCGTAGGCGTACCACCCGATCCCATTTCATCATCTCTTGTGGTAGGCGTACCACCCGCTCCCATTTCATCATCTCTTGTGGTAGGCGTACCACCCGCTCCCATTTCAATCCAACATAACATGACAATTCAATCCCGGCAAGGGAGCATAACAATATAATAACTTCCCGGCACGGGAACCAAAAATATCAAATCAAATGTCCCGGCAAGGGAGAGTCAGCTATAACCAATCTTATTCAATTTCTACTTAACACAATTAACACCAATACTCAGTCATAACTAAAGTCCACTGAAATAACTAAATCCTTGCTTAGCATCAAAAATCATCAATCAAAGTCCTCAAAGAATACAACAATTTAGCAATTTAGGATCCACGATCATGCTTGACACCAACGTATAGATACTCATCACCATGCCTATACGTCGTACTCAACACAAAACAAGTAGCAAATATGATTCGACTCCTAATCCCTCAAGCTAAGGTTAGACCGAACACTTACCTCAAACTTCCACGGCCAATTCAATCCACAATAACCGCTTTCCCTCCTGAATTCGGCTCCAAATCAATCAAATCTATACATAAATGACTTCATAACATCAATACATGATAAACAAATCGAACCCAATGCCTAATTATAGCTTTTCAAGTATTCTTCCCAAAATCCCAAAAATCGACCCCGGGCTCGCTCGGTCAAAACGAAGATTCGAACCAAAATCACATCACCCATTTATCCACGAGCCGAGTATATAATTTGTTTTCAAATTCGACCCCAAAACGAGGTCTAAATCAAGAAAAATCAAAAAGCCCTAACTCTACCCAATTCCCTAATTTCTACCCTTAATTACATGTTTTAGGCCTAGGATTTCATTAGATGTTGAAGAAAATGGAAGAAAACGAGTAAAGGATTACTAACCCAAGAGGTTCTGGTAAAGAATCGCTTCAATAGTCGCCTAAGAGCTTGGAGAAGAAAGGTTTTTGTGAAATTTCTCATGAATCCCATAATGACACTGTTCTGGAATTTTAAAATAATTGGATGGATTTTTGTTCAATACGATCGCATAGAACAAATTGATGACTATCAAAATTAACTCTATGCGATCGCGGAAAAATCAATGCAATCGCATAGAACAAATTGATGACTACCAAAATTAACTCTATGTGTTTGCGGAAGAATCAATGCAATCGCATAGAACAAATTGATGACTACCAAAATTAACTCTATGCGATTGCGGAAGAACCAATGCAATCGCATAGAACAAAAACCTGGACACCAGCAACCAGCAAAAACACCAGATTTTCTAAGTCCAAAAACACTCTGACGCCTATCCGAAACTCACCCGAGCCCTCGGGGCTCCAAACCAAACATACATACTAACTCAACAACATCATACGAACTTATCCGTGCGATAAAATCGCCAAAATAACCTCAAAAATAATGAATCAAACCTAAAAATCAAGAATTTTTCTCAAACTTCATGAACTCTCAAATTTAGAACTTTAAGTCCGAAACACGTCAAACGACGTTCGATTTCAACCAAATTTTACAGAAACATCTTAAATAACATATAAGACCTGTACCGGGTGCCGGAACCAAAATACGGACCCGATACCAACACGTTCTAATTAATTTTCTTTAATAATTTCAGAAAAATAATTTCCTTTAAAAATTTATTTCTTGGGCTCGGGACCTCGATATTCGATTCCGGGCATACGCCCGATCCCCATATTTTCTACGGACCCTCCGAGACTATCAAATCACGTGTCCGGATCCGTTTGCCCAAAAAATTGACCAAAGTCAAACTTATTCATTTTAACACCAAATTTTAGCATTTTTCAAAGAATTTCATATTTAAACTTTCCGACTACGCGCCCAGACTGCGCACGCAAATCGAGGCGACTATAAATGAGGTTTTCAAGGTCTCGAAAGCACAGAATGGGTAAGGAAATAGGTGATGACCCTTTGGATCGTCACATATTATTAGAGGCTCAAACTCCTTCAATCTCATCAATGTTGGAAAAAAGTTGCCATAAGGGGTGGGGTAGACGATAAATCAACACTCTGCCGCATCCCTCATAGTTATTAATTCTGTTTAACATTACCCTCTCCCCTTTTTTTAAAAAATATATTCCAGATTCATCTACTAATGAAAGAAGCAAAAGAGGGATACAACGGGCTTTTAACTGAGGTGAGGTTCACTGATCTAAACAAATAACTTTGAAGAAGTATTAGCAAACTCAATGTGACAGACTGAAAACTTCTTTACTCCAACACCTTAAGACTTCTTATGCTGCTCAATTTCCTCATAAATATGCATAGCCGTAACCAGCTATGTTGCTCGGACCCTCTAAAATGCTGCCCCACACCCATTTCGCATCCTCCAATATTTTCGAACGTTGGAGGATCCGATACACATGCAACAACATTTTTGAAGAGCTTGAGCAACATAGGTAATCAGATAACCTTTTCCATTTTGGGGAGAAAAATAAAATAAAGTGAATCGAGCATCTAATTGGTAACTAGAAACTTCTGATAAGACACATATATTTAAGTTGGCGATGCGACACAAAAACAAGGGAAGAAGATGCAATAATCATGCTAATAGTGTGGAATAGTTCCTAAGGACAATTCCATCCTCAGAAGGGGAGCTTTGGCGTAGCTAGTAAAGTTGTTGACATGTGGCTAGGAGGTCACCGGTTCGAGCCGTGAAAACAACTTCTAGCAAAAATACAGGGTAAGACTGCAATACTAATTTGAAAGGATTATTTTGAGCAATCACTTTATGTGCCCTATTATAAGGGATAAAATGATTCATTCGGACGACAAAAGGCAAAATTTTGGACAAAAGTGAAGTTCCAAAGCATGCCATCAAATCACCAATCCGAAGTCTTTTACGCAAAAGTCAAACTTTGGTGAACTCTTACGGCTTAAACTTCCGACAATGAAACTAAGTTAATTCACTCCAAAACCTTCCCGGAACTAGGGAAGTACTTATTATTCAGTTATTTCTAACCATTTTTATTTCCTACCAAGAAACATAACTTTTAGCACATATTCTTTATATAGAGAAAATAAAACACAGGAATTAAGCAGCAAAATCAAGAATTGAGAGAGGATAACTACCATTAGTGTGGCCGTGGAAAGAGCAGGCAATAGGGGAATTATCTTCGTCTTGATAAAGAGTATTGCACCTCAAACATTTCTTTTTATTTTGGGAATTCACAATTTGCAGTCTTTTTCCAGCCCCTCTTTCTAAAGTTGGTTTTCTCCGACGAGAAATATGTGAAGAATTGGTAAACAATATATTTTGGGAAAGAAGATTTTTGTAAACTAAAGTCATTAGAAGAAATGGTAAGCAGCTGCTCACCGAAATTATTTGGCGTTGTTTTAATTTATCTGACATAGTTTAATTCGTCACAATTTAACAAAAAAATTATTTTTTTATATTTTGTGTTGTATTAGTGAATTCTAAGATAACTCCAACCCAATACCAATTTTGACGCCAAACGCCATTTTACTGTAAGATTTGGAGCCTGTTTGGATTGGCTTGTTTTAAGTATTTTTAAGCCAAAATAGCTTTTAAGTCATTTTATAGTATTTGGACAAAATACAAAGGTGATTTTAAGCACTTGTTTTTAAGCTAAAATAATAAAAATAAGCCAAAAGCTAAAAGTTAGAATTCCTAACTTATGGCTTAAAAAGCTATTTTAACTTAAAAGTCACTTAAAACAAGCTCATCCAAATGGGCACTTGGTATTTTGGTGCTCCAACCCAACACCATTTCTTACACTATTTTGGTGCGTGAATAGTGTTACACCAAATGTGATGTAACAATATTCATCAATATTTTATTATTATCTTTTACAATCACATAACACTTTTAATTTAAAATATTATAAATTTTATAATTACTTATAGTTTTTATGTAATATATTTATAATATTAATTTTATATTTTAATTTTGGTGTATAATTTTTATAAGTTAATTTTCGTATAGTTTATATTTATATAAAATTGTAAGTTAATTTTATTAAGATATAATTGTATAAAAATATATAACCATTAAAAAAATAAAAAGTGAAAATCTGAAATATAATATACTGCTATTAAATAACACAAATGTTCATTAATTAACATAAAAACACATATTTAATACAGTAGCGACTGACATAGATTAAAATTAAAAATACATTAAATAACATAATGGAATGAGATAATTACAACAATAATCTAGTACTATGAAAGGCAGCTTCCAGATCCACCAATACCATTAATATTGAGTGTATAGGGCAGAAGATTGTTGTGATTGTGACTGTTGAAATTGTTGACTTCTTTTATCTATTATTCATTTTTGTTCTTGTCAAATAAATTCAAGAATATTTAGATGGTGCATAACGTGGAACTGGGCAAGCCGACTCTTTTACCAAAACAATTCGACAATCCAAAATAAAGATTTATTTAAGTTCTTAATTAACAAAACGTTATAATATAAGTTTGAATAACAAAGTGCGGAAAGAAAAGCCTGACATCGGGTGTCACAAGTCATTAGAATCTTCTAAAAATTGTCTAAAATGCTAAGACTAATACAGTCCGGAAATCAACTAATAATATCTATAAGATGATAGGAGGGAGAAGAGCAAGGCTGCGATCGCAATGCAACTACCTTGCCAACTCCGAAATATCCGTGGCGGATGAAAATCAATGCTCGCTAGCACGTCCAGGATCTGCACACATGATGCAGAGAGTAATGTGAGTATACCAACTCAGTAAGTAATAAAGGTAAATAAAGACTGAGCAATAGGAAACACATAAAATCCACGCCATGAAATCTCAGTAAGTATAACATGCTTTGAAATCAGGATATGAGTCAAATCATCTCGTTTAAAATCCAGTTTCGGTAAAAATCATTTGAAGATATTTTTTAACAGTTTCAACAGAGGTTCAATGCAATTTAGAGTAAAAGTGATGAAAATCATAAACAACCCCTCAGGCAAAACATCACTCAGAATCAGCCCCTCGGGCAAACCTCACAGTCAATCGTAAACAGCCCATCGGGCACAACTTAAATCAAGAACAGCCCCTCGGCAAAAATATCATATCACTCACTCAGGGTACCCGCGCCCAAGCGCTATAACAAGCCACCTCGTGGCATAATCAATCAGACCCTCGACCTTACAAAATCAAGAATCAATATTACGTGATGCGGCGCACAGCCCTGTTCATACCCAATTTTTCCCTCGTATATTTTAAATATGCATATATATTTTAAGTAGTGCGCATGCATTTACAAACATGCACAAGTATTTATACCGATTTTCTATTATTTTAACATTTTTATATCAAGTTATTCATGTATTTTTTATTATACAAATAGCCAATAATTATCCCTGATATCATTTTCATGACAATTAATCATCCAAATTTATCATTTAGCTCATACAGCGCTTAAATATTTTTATTGTATTTTTTATAATTACACTTGCATTTTTATGGCTAGAATTGCATATTTTATAATAATAGCCCATATATATGCATAATTATATTATCTACACAGAAAATAACTTTTTATTTTTTTATAATGTTAAGTAATTATTTTAAATTATTTTCATGTACAAATAATATTTTTCATTTATAAATTATTTTATGAAATTATTTTATTAAATCAAATGGGTATTTAAAACATAGCCCCTCTTCAATTGAATTTTCGGACCCCCAGCCCAATAATATCGTTAGCCCAATTATGTACACCAGCCCAAATACCCACTAACCCTGACCCACACCATTTAAAAACCCGACCTAGCCTAAATTTAATCTTGGCCGTTGATCTCAAAAGATCAACGGTCCAGGATAAGTTTTCCTTTTTTAATTACACCAACCCCCAAACCCTTCCGTCATTTCTCCAAACCCGCCTCCTCTGGATCCCCTCTCTCATATCTTCTCTCTCTCACCCCCCTCTAACCCTAGTTCACCGTCACTAAAATCCCCCCTTGATTCATGGGATTTTCCTTCAACTTCATGTCTTATCTTGCCTCACCTTTCTACTAGTTATACGATTTCTATGTTGCTTGATGTGAATCTCAAGAGACTCGAACCAAATCTGGTTCAAAGTCTCTCATTTCT
>MU721561.1:88177-108101 GCA_026770625.1 Nicotiana glauca | reverse complement strand
GTGTGTGTGTATATATATATATATATATATATATATATATATATATATATATATATATATATATATTAACGAGAAAAATACATGACTGTGATGACCCAAAGGGTCATCAATGTACTTCTTTCTTTTTTCGCGCTTCCAAGGCCTTGGAAACCTCGCTTTTGGTTGTCTCGATTTGCGTGCGCAGTCTGGATGCGAAGCCAAAATTTTTTTATGTTAAAATATGTGAATTCTGTGAAAACTTTGAAGAAATATGATATTAATATTGATATAGTTGACTTTGGTCAACATTTTGGGAAAATGGATCTGGACCCGCGATGTGACGGTCCCGGGAGGTCCATAGAAAAATACGGGACTCGGGCATGTGCCCGGAGTCAAAATTCGAGGTCCAGAACCCGGGTAAAAGAATTTTTTTGTTAAATTATTTTCTGAAATTAATAAGGAAAAATGAAAATAAAAATGAGTTAGAAAATATAGGTATCGGGCTCGTATTTTGGTTCCGATACCCGGTACAAGTCTAAAATATGTGTTAAGCACCATCTGTAAATTTTGGTTGAAGATGAACGTCGTTTGACATGTTTCAGACTACAAATGGGAAATTTGAAGTTTATGAAAGTTGAAAGAAGAAATTTGTGTTTTGAGGATTGATTCTTTGATATTGATGTTATTTTAGCGATTTGATAGCTCTAGCAAGTTCGTAGGATGATATTGAGTTAATGTGTGTGTGTTTGGTTGGGAGCCCCGAGGGCTCGGGAGTGTTTCGGAGGTGGTGCGGGGCAGTTTTATACTTGAAATCATACCAGATTTTTCTGCAATTTTACACAGCAGTTTTGTTCTTCGCGAACGCGGCCCCAGGCTTGCGTTCGTATTGCTTTAGGGATTCTCTTGCTTTGCATTCGCGTACTTGTTCATACGATCGCATAGAGTCAGTCCTCTCATCTTCGCGTTCGCGATTGGGTCCACGCGTTCGCGAAGCTTTAGGTCGCGTCTCCATCGCGTTCGCGTGATGCCCAACGCATTCGCGTAGACCAGTCTTTGGGCCCCTATATTTTCCTTCTTCGCGTTCGCATGCCTTGTCTGCGAACGCGATAATTGCCAAAATTTATTCATCGCGAACGCGACCCTACTGTCACAAACACGTAGTGTTATTTCCTCCAGTGATTTTAAAAGCTTAAAAATAGAATGGTTGCGGGATTTTTTCACACTTTCCACACGAGCTCTCCTCTTAAACCCTCCATATACGAAATTCAAGCTCTCCTTCCTCCATAACTCCTTGGTTAAGTAATCTTAACATCATTCCCTCATTATTTCTTCATCTAATTACTAAAATCCTAGCCTAAAAACATGAAATCAAGGTAGAAATTAGGGCTTTTGGTTAGATTTAGATTTTTGGGAATTCTGGGTGATTCAACCTCAATTTGGGGTCGGATCTTGAAACAAATTATATATTTGAACTCGTGGGGTTATGGGTGATTGAAACTTGGTCCGAGCCTCCAGTTTGGACCATGTGAGCCCGTATCGGATTTTGTTATTTTTGGAAGAGTGATGGGAATTTCATTTCTAGACTATGGGACTATGTTTTTGAGCTCTTATTGATACTATTGAACCAAATTGTGCCTAAATATCATTGTTTCAGAGCCGGATTCTAAAGGAAAAGTGGTTTTAGAACCTTGATTGCTATTTTCGGACTGAAGTATGTGTTTGATCTAACTTTGGCTTGAGGGAATAGGATTAGAGTGTCATAATTGCTATTTGCCAATTGATCGAGTGCGGTGTATAGGCATGGTGACAATTACCTATACACCGGAGTCTAGCATGACCGTAGGTCCTTGTTTGTACATATTTTTGAGATAATTTGGAACTCTTCTAAGCTAATTAATGATGACTATATAATGTGAAGAGTTTGAGGATAAATTATGAAATATTAATACTTTGGAGCGTTGGCTCGAATGATAAATACCACTGAGTAGGAGATGAAAGTATTGAAAGGAGTTGTGATTGATCCCTTGCCGGGATGGTTTAAATATATTGAATATTTCCCTTGTCGGGATGTGAAAGCTATTGGTTTTATTCCCTTGCCGGGACTTAGTTGTTAATTGTGTTATTCCCTTGCCGGGACATTTCTTGTTATTGTCTATTTTTCTCTCGCCCGTTTGGTTGTGACTGCTGTTTGGGTAAGGAAGAGTGCTAATGCACAAAGAGTGATTCCGTGCTATTTTTTATTATATTTGCATGAAGGGTCATTCTGCGCTATGTTTTGACTGTTTATGCATGAAGGGACATTCCGTGCTCTGATTTGACTAATATTGTACAAAGGGTCATTTCGTGCCATGAAATGGGAGTTATGTGAGGGAAAGCACGAAGGGTGATACCTTGCATTTTATTCGATTGTTTTGGGTGAGGATGAGAGTAAAAGCACGAAGGTTGATGTCGTGCAACTATTGATTTTCTTATTCTTTGGTAGTTATTATTGTGCCCTGTCTCTTAATTACGCTGATGAATCTTATATTCAGATTGTACTCCCCCACAGCATGTTTCCCTCCCTTTAACTGCCTAGTTCGGTATTTCTTTTCCTTCTATTGTATATATATGTATATAGAATTGTACAGGTTGATTTGGTAGTCCTGTCTAGCCTCGTCACTACTTCGCCGGGGTTAGGCCAGGCACTTACCAGCACATGGGGTCGGTTGTGCTGATGCTACACTCTGTGCATTTCTTTGTGCACAGATCCAGGAGCAGCTTTCGGACAGCAGCAGTAGGATTTTTATCTAGGAGCTATCTTTAGTCCAGGGAGTCTCGAGTTAGCCTAGCTGGCGTTCGCGGGCCAAAGTCCCTTTCCTTTATTAGAGTTTGTTTTCATTGTTCTGAGACAGACACATGTATTTTCTTTCATTCAAACTTGTATGCAGTATTCTTTAGTAGCTAGTGAGTTAGTGATACTAGATTTTGGGTAGTGATGTGTTATTAACTTCCGCAATCGATTTTATTTTATTAAATTAAATACTTCCGCATTTATTTAATTGTCTTCCAATATATTATATTGTTGAGATTGGTTAGAGTATGTTTAATGTTTGGCTGTCCTAGCTCCATTAGTAGGCTCCATCACGACGCCCGATGGTGGAAAATCCGAGTCGTGACAAGTTGGTATTAGAGCTCTAGGTTGTATAGGTCTCACTACTCAGGGACAAACTTGGTAGTGTCTGAGGGATTGGTACAGAGACGTCTGTATTTATTAACAGAGGCTACAGAGTTAGGAAACATTTTGCTTCTGTTCTTTCTTGTCGTGTGATTTTTTTTCTCAAATACTGATTGTCCTTCTACTCTGTTCTTTCACAGATGGCGAGAACACGTGCTTCTTCTTCTACCGCGCAGCAGCCCGAGCCCCCATCAGCAGCTCCTGCGAGGGGCAGAGGCCGAGGTAGGGGCAGAGCTCAGCCCCAGGCAGCAGTTCCAGAGGTGGAGCCTCTATTGACTATGATGAGGAGGTTCCAGCGCCAGCAGCTCCAGTGGGCCCAGCTCAGGTCCTAGGAGGGGTCATGTTCAGCCCGGATCTCCAGGATGCTCTAGTCAGGTTGGCAGGATTTATAGATTGTGTCACTAGAGCATGTTTACTGCCAGTAGCACCAGCCACTTCTCAGGTTGGAGGAGGGGTTCAGACTCCTACTACGCGTACTCCAAAGCAGGTAGCTCCCCGGACTCAGGTCCCAATGGTTCAGCCCGCAGTGGTAACCCAGACAGGTATTACAGCCCAGGCCGGCGATAGAGCGGCTATGTCTTCAGATGCTTTGTAGAGACTTGATCGGTTCTCCAAGGTCTTCACCACCACTTTCAGCGGTGCTTTATCAGAGGATACCTAGGGTTTTCTATTCAGTTTTCATGAGATTCTCAGGACCATGGGTATAGTGAAGACCAACGAGGTCGATTTTTGCAACTTCAGGCTGGCAGGATCCACCAAGACTTGGTGGAGAGCAAAATGAATTTACTTTTACAAATATTAAGTTTTTTAATATTGAAATATATCTATACTATATTAAAAATACGAAAGTCCATAACAAAATATCGTTCGCCTTTTTTACTTATGTAAAATAGAATTGTAACACAAATATTTTGCCAGAATTCAATATTTATTTAACTTAAGGGTCAACTAAACGAGTTAAAAAAAAGGGTCAACCAAATAACAATGTTTTTATACTCTTTATTATGTATTTATTTGAAAATGGTTAGCATAGCTTTGATATTTTTATTCATAATTAAACTATAGCCGATCATAAAATTAAGACCAATTACTTTATATAATATAATAATCTTGGTAAACTAAAGAAAGACTTTTTGTGGAAAGTGATGTGATTTTTCAGGTATACAATAGTATTTTCATTACACTTTACTCAAATATTTCTTTTAGAAAATTTATGTACCAAAATAAAAATACACACCTAATATAATTAGGTATAATTTATTTCAATATTAAAGTTATTAGACTTTTTAGATCAACAAATTTTTTAAAAACTTTCGAAATGACACTTAACACTTGCACGCAGGCATATATGATTCAATAGTATTTATATGATTTTAAAAATTAATATTTATTAAAATGGGTTACACGCAAAGCTCTGATACTAGTTGTCACGACCCAGATTTCCCACCATCGGGATCGTGATGGCGCCTACTTGTGGTAGCTAGGCAAGACAATTTACTCACCGTTTCCATAAATAAACTATCCTTTTGTCAATTTAATAGCATGAATAATAATAACAATAGCTGCGGAAGTCTAATTTTATAAGTCTGAAATAAATATGAACTGCTCAACAATATCCTCTACCCAAGATTTGGTGTCACAAGCTCAAGAACCACTAAGAATAAACTACACATAATGGTATGAAAGAAATATAACAACTGTCTGTCTCGAAACAATGAGACTACAGTATAAATGAAAAGCATAAGAAGAGACGTCGGACCTGCGGACGCCTGCAAGCTACCTCAGTCTCGTAGTAATGAAATCCTGCTATTGAACTACTGTTGCTGCTGCTCAAAACCTGGACCTGTGCAAAAATGCACAGAAGTGTAGTATCATCACAACCGACCCCATGTGCTGGTAAGTGCCTAGCCTAACCCCGGCGAAGTAGTGACGAGGCTAGACTAGACGCCACATAAACCTGTGCAGTTATAAAATATACAGCAAAATATCGAATACCAAGAAAATCAACATCAAGGGAGGGGGAACATGCTGCGGGAAAAATACAAATTAACATTTAATCCAGAGTAACAACCAAAATAGCTTAACTCCACAGTGAAACAAGAATAAATATTCAAACATAACCACAGATGTCAACAACAGTTGTAGCGTGCAACCCGTTCCATAATTTACCGTCGGTGCGGCGTGCAACCCGCTCCACAATTACCATCGTTGCGGCGTGCAACCCGATCCACATATCACTATCGTTGCGGCGTGCAACCCGATCCATATATCACTATCGTTGCGGCGTGCAACCCGATACACATTATTTATCATTTATCATCGTTGCGGCGTACAACCCGATCCTCAACATCATTTAACCAGTCTAAATCCCCAAGAAATAGTCAAAAACAAGGGATACACAACAGACAATTACGTAGCAAACATCCCGATAAGGGAGTACAATTAACAGCTCAATCATCCCGGCAAAGGAGCACAATTAATAGTTCAATCATCCCGGCAAGGGAGCACAATTAACAGTGTATAGACATTCTCCAATAACATGGAATTCATATCATAAGAACTCACGGTCAGGCTAGACACCAATGTATAAATACTCGTCACCATGCCTATACATCGTACTCGATCACGTAGCAATTAGCAACAAGACTCAACTCCTATTCCCTCAAGCTAGGGTTAGACCAAACACTTACCTTGGAGGTTTACGGTCAACTCAGTCCTCAAGAAAAGCATTTCCTTTCGAATTTCGCTCCAATTCAATCGTACCTATACACAATGTATTTAATATCATCAATTCTACTCAACAAACCATCCCAATTGCCTAATTAAAGTCCTTTTAATATTCTGTCCAAAAATTATAAAATCGACCCCGGGCCCGCTTGGTCAAAACCCGAGGTTCGAGCCAAAATAAATTCACCCATACCCCCACGAGTGCAAACATATAATTTATTTTAAGATTTGACCCCAAATTGGGGTTGAATTACCCAAAATTCTCAAAAACCTAACTTTGCTCAAAACCCGTAATTTCTACCTTGATTTTATGATTTAGGCTTAAAAACTAGTTAACTAATGAAGGAAAAGTGAAGGAAATAAGCGGAAAATTACTTATTCAAAGGGTCTTGAAGCTTGGGGACTTTAATGGCTTCTTAGGGCTTGGGAGAGAAGAGGGTTCGTGTATTTTTGTGATAAAACCCGTAGCTACTGTTTTTGTAATTTTTAAAATATAACTGGCAGAAAAATACTCTTCGCGATCGCAGGAATAGAGATATGATCGCGGTGAAGGAAATCTGGGAGCTACGCAATCGTGTGAGACCTGATGCGATCGTGTAGAGTAAAGTTACTGGTGGTCGAAACATTGCCTTACGCGATCGCGTGAAATGGTATGCGATCGCATAGAAAAGAATTACTGGGCTACGCGATCGCAGGGTAGGATATGCAATCACGAAGGAGGGAAAGCCAAAGCAGTGCGATCACGTGGTTGAGGCCGCGATCACGTAGAACAAAATCGCTGGGCAACAGTTGCAGAAAATCTACTATGTTTCTATGTGCAAAAACATCCCGAACCACCCCCGAAATCACTCCCAAGCCCTCGAGGCTCCAAACCAAATATGCACAGTAACTCAAAAACATCATATGAACTTGCTCGCGTGATCAAATCTCCAAAATAACATCATTTACATAGAATCAAGCCTCAAAACTCATGATTCTCCTTTCAAAATTCATAAACTTCCAACTTTAGACATTTAGATCCGAAACATGTCAAACGACGTCCGATTTCGACCAAACTTTACAGGAAGTGCTTAAACAATATATAAGACTTGTACCGAGCATCAGAACTAAAATACGAGCCCGATACCATGGTCTTTTAATCAATTTTTATTTTTATTTTCCTTAATAATTTCAGAAAAATAATTTAACAGAAAAATTCTTTTACTCAGGTTCTAGACCTCGGATTTCGACTCCGGGCATATGCACGAGTCCCATATTTTTCTACGGACCTTCCGGGATCGTCCAATCTCGGGTCCAGGTCCGTTTACTAAAAATATTGACCAAAGTCAACTATATAAATATTAATATCATAATTTCTCAAATTTTTTACCGATTTCACATATTTCAACATAAAAATTTTTTGGCTACGCGCCCGAACTCCGCACGCGAATCGAGTCAATATAAAATAAGGTTTTCAAGGCCTCAAAAGTACGGAACAGATGAGGAAAACAGGTGATGAACCTTTGGGTCGTCACACTAGTATATTAAAAACCCTAAACGAACATTGGTTGAAGCTTTCTACAATATTTTTGGATGACTAATTTTTACTTTCGTCCTCGATATCATCTACTGCTCTCAGATTCCGCCATTATATTACAGATCAATTTCCACCATAACTAGTGTTCAAGGTAAAGTTGGTGCCTTTTTCCCTCTGTGAATATTTTTCAAAGTAAATTTGGTGTCTTTTTTCCACTTTTTAATCTTTCTGTCATCTAATATGAGTTACGTACAAAGTATATGATACGACCCAAAATTTTCACCTTCGGGGGTCATGAGTGGGCCTATTGATAGGAGCTAGGCAAGCCAATTTAGTTACCTTTTTCACAATTAGCACTGATAACATGCAAGATATGGATTTAAATACTTAAAGCGGAAAACTTAACAGTAAGGAGAATTGAATAAAACTGCGAAAGCTCAATATAATCCTCTACCCAAAATCTGGTGTCACATAACTCACAAACTACTAAGAATACTAAATACAATCGTTTGAAAAGAAATGTAAACCTGTTTATCTCGAATACAAAGAGATGACAGTCTATGTAAAGATAGAAGGGAGACGCTGGGCCTACGGACGCCTGCAAGGCTATCTTGTGTCTCTCCGGACTGAAGGTATGCTCCCGACCTCAAGTCGATGTTGATGCTGCTCGAAACCTAGACCGGTGCAAAAATGCACAGAGTGTAGCATCAGCACAACCGACCCCATATTCTTAATAAATTGTTCCATACTTGAAATCAATTAAAATTTCTCCTATTATATCCTTCCTTAATTGAAATAAGTAAGAACTAAAAAGTCCTAAAGTTATTTATTTGGGCAATCAATCTTGAAATTTATTTTTAAAGATTAGCTCAATTATAGTACGACAATAATTATTTGAGTGTACAAATTTTATTTGACTTTCCTTTTGTTTTAAAAATTATAATATTATGCTCAAGGACAGGTTAGTTTGTTCATAGATACAAAATGAATTTTCTTTTACAAACATCAAGTAAGTTTTTTAACATTGAAATATATCTATACTACATTAAAAATACGAAAGTTCATAACAAAATATCGTTCACCTTTTTTACTCATTTGAAATAGAATTGTAATACAAATATTTTGCCAGAAGTCAATATTTATTTAAATTAAGGGTCAACTAAATGAGTTAAAAAAAAGGGTCAACCAAATAACAATATTTTTAGACTCTTTATTATTTATTTATTTGAAAATGGTTAGCATAGCTTTGATATTTTTATTCATAATTAAACTATAGCCGATCATAAAATTAAGACCAATTACTTTATATAATATAATAATCTTGGTAAAATAAAGAAAGACTTTTTGTGGAAAGTGATGTGATTTTTCAGGTATACAATAGTATTTTCATTACACTTTACTCAAATATTTCTTTTAAAAAATTTATGTACCAAAATAAAAATACACACCTAATATAATTAGATATAATTTATTTCAATATTAAAGTTATTAGACTTTTTAGATCAACAAATTTTTTAAAAACTTTTGAAATGACACTTAACACTTGCACGCAGGCATATATGATTCAATAGTATTTATATGATTTTAAAAATTAATATTTATTAAAATGGGTTACACGCAAAGCTCTGATACTAGTATATTAAAAACCCTAAACGAACATTGGTTGAAGCTTTCTATAATATTTTTGGATGACTAATTTTTACTTTCGTCCTTGATATCATCTACTACTCTCTGATTCCGCCATTATATTATAGATCAATTTCCACCATAACTAGTGTTCAAGGTAAAGTTGGTGCCTTTTTCCCTCTGCGAATATTTTTCAAAGTAAATTTGGTGTCTTTTTTCCCCTTTTGAATCTTTCTGTCATCTAATATGAGTTACGTACAAAGTATATATTACGACCCGAATTTTTTTATCGTCGGGGGTCGTGATAGCGCCTACTGATAGGAGCTAGGCAAGCCAATTTAGTTACCTTTTTCACAATTAACACTGATAACATGCAACATATGGATTTAAATACTTAAAGCGAAAAACTTAACAGTAAGGAGAACCGAATAAAACTTCGGAAGCTCAATATAATCCTCTACCCAAAATCCGGTGTCACATAACTCACAGACTACTAAGAATACTAAATACAATCATTTGAAAAGAAATGTAAATCTGTTTATCTTGAATACAAAGAGATGACAGTCTATGTAAGGATAAAAGGGAGACGCTAGGCCTGCGGATGCCTGCAAGTGTGATGACCCGACCCGTCGTCTCGTAAGTTACTGCCCCGTTCTTCCCATTTTATGCTTTCTCATGTTTCATTATCGGTATTTGGGTATTAGAATTTATTTGGAGCGATTTTGATAAGAAATGAGACATTTAGTCTCTTTTAAGAAGACTTAAGTTGGAAAAAGTCAACCGAACATTGACTTATGAGTTAGAGGGCTCGGATATGAATTCTGATGGTTCGGTTAGCTCCGAGAAGTAATTTGTGACTTAGGAGTATGTTCGGATATTTATTTTGATGTTCATAGAATAAATTGAAGCATTTTGACATAAGCTGGAAAAATGGAATTCGGAAGTTTGACCAAGAGTTGAGTTTTTGATATCGGGGTCGAAATTTTATTTTGGAAATTGGAATAGATTCGTTATGCCATTTATAACTTGAGTGCAAAATTTGAAGTCATTCCGGATTGATTTGATAGGCCTCGGCATCGAATGTAGAATTTAAAAATTCTTTAGTTTCGTGAAGCTTGAATTTGGGTGTGATTTATATTTTATTGTGGTTTGGTGTGATTTGAGACAACAACTAAGTTTGTATGAAGTTTTAGGACATAGGTTAATTTGGTTGAGGCCCCGAGGGCCTCGAGTGGATTTTGTGTGACGACCCAGCCCGTTTTCACGTGAGTTACTGCCCCATTTTCCCCATATTATGTTGTTCTATGCTTCAATATCAGTATTTGAATGAATTAGATAGAATTAAGTTGGTTTTAGTTGGAAATGAGGCACTTACCCTCTTAGAAGGAAGCTTGTTTTGGAAAAGTCAGCCGAAAGTTGACTATATTATTAGTAGGCTAGGATGTGAATTTTGGTGATTTGATTAGCATTGGGGAATTATTTGTGACTTAGGAGTGCGATCGGAATTGAATTTGGAGGTCCGGTGTAGAATTAGGCTTGAATTGGCGAAGTTTGAATTTTGGCGGATTCTGGTTGATAGGTGAGATTTTGATCCGAGAGTCAGAATGGAATTCCGAGAGTTTCAGTAGCTTCTTTAGGGGATTTTGGATATGTCTGCAAATTTTTAGGTCATTCGGACGTTGTTTGGTCGGGTTTTTGATTGAATGCGCATTTCGGAAGTTTTGATGAAAACTAGGCTTGAATCCGATGTGTTTTAATGATTTTAGCATTGTTTGTCGTGTTTTAAGGATTGGAAAAAGTTTGAATAAGGTTTTTGGATGTGTTGGTGTTTTTGGTTGAGGTCCTGGGGGCCTCGGGGTGATTTCGGATGGTTAAACGGAGGTTTTAGGCATTGTTGCAGGTCTGATGCCTCGGCCTTCTGGTATTTCTGCATCTACGGAAAAGGAGCCGCTTAAGCGGTTCCGCAGATGCAGTGGGGAAAGTCTCAGAAGCGATCTTGAGTGGCCTAGGGGATTTCCACATAAGCGGAAGGTGGAGCGCGTAAGCGGGGCCGCGTAAGCGGATTTTAGACTGCAAAAACGATGAAAGGGGAAACCGCATAAGCGGTGCTTGGAATCACAAAAGCGGTCCAGATGGTTTTACATCAGACCGCATAAGCGGTCAATTAGCCGTATAATTGGGACCGCAGGTGTGGTCAGGGGACCGCAGAAGCGGAAATTGGACCTGTGTTATAGTGAACACGAACTTGGAAAAGAAGAAAAACATTTTAGACTTCAGGAAGAGGCAATTTTGGGCGATTTGGAGAGATTCGAAGTGATTTCCATCAGGTATGAATTTATAGACTCGAATAATATTGTTATGGCGTAAAAACAAGGATTTAAACACTGAAAATCCAAGGATTTAAGGGGTAAAAATGGAGGTTAGGGCTTGAAACCTAAGAAAGTGTAAACTTGAATTTTTCGAGAAGTGGGCCCGGGGCTCGGATTTTGCTAGTTACGAGATTTTTGATATTTTTCGATTGTTTTCGATTGGATATTGTTCCCTTAGCATATTATAATGTATTCGTGCTGATTTTGGTTAGATTCGATGCATGTGGAGGCTGAATTGAGGGGCAAAGGCATCGCGAGCTAGATATTTCATTGGTTCGAGGTGAGTAATACTTGTAAATGATATCCTGAGGGTTTGAAACCCCGGATTTGCACATCATAGTGTTGTATTGAGGTGACTTGCACGCCGGATATGAGCGTGGGGTAGATCACCATTTGGGATTGTGACTTGGTCCGTCCCGGTTGTTGGTTTTACTGCGTACTTGACTGAAACTACTTGTTGTCATCATAATTTGGGCTGATTGCCATGTTTGGGGCTTCGTGCCAACTATATGAATCCTTCGGGGATTGATATCACTATTGTTGCATTACTTGCATATTGTTTGATCTCGGTCCAAGGTTTTAATACTATTTTGCAAACTCAACCATTTTTTTAAGATTTGAAATTTTAAACAATATATTATTGATGTTTTGAGTTGAGGACCCTCATGTTAATATTGCCCAATTGGCTTATGTGCATTTTTCTACTGAGCATGGATCGGGCTGCACGCTGCAACAGTATTATAGTGATTTTTGAATATAAGGATGGCTCGGGCTGCACGCCGCAGTGATGATATATTGATATTGAGGCTGAGAGCCTGTTTGAAGCCAAGACATGGTTGATATTGCGCTTGGGCTGTAGGAGCCCCTCCGAAGTCTGTACACACCCCCAGTGAGCGTCGTCGACGTTAAATGGATTGGACTGCACGCCGCAGTGGGTGCCAGAGTGTACCATTCATGTGCATTGCATTGCATTCATGCATTGATTACTGTCTGTACTACGTGGCATGACATTTAGCACTCTCATATCATTGGCATCCATGCTATTTCTTGCACTATGTACCAGATACCCTGGTGTTATTTGTAAATAGAGTGTTGTGCCCGAGGGGCTGACTTGTGTGCGGACTTGTACTACCTGATATCGCATTCATATGCTTACTAGTGGAAAAAGAATATTTTCAAAAGAGATTTTAAACTGAGCTAGATGTTTCTAAAGGATTTTCACGGTTTTACTGTTTTCGTTCAAAAGGTTGTACTGCAATATATAACATGATGGAGTGTTCTTACATGATTTCTTACCGCTAAGTTATTATTTACACTTATTACCACTGATTTGGAAGTACTCACTTTATTCCCTGCACCACGTGTGCAGATTCATGTGTCCCGGGAGCATAGTTGAGCTATTTGTTGCTTCACCATTTCTCAGGAGTTGTCGAGGTAGCTGCCTGACGTTTCGTAGGACTCGACTCCTCCCATATTCCTTTATTATTTTTGCATTTTTGAACATCAGCATTACTGAGGATGTATTATTTTGTTATCTTAGAGGCTCTAGACTCATGACTCCCGGGTCTTTGGGAGTGTATTCGGTGTTATCCTGATATTCAGTTTGGTTTCTATATATATATAAATTAAAATTTTTTAGTGTTATTGTTGATTAATGATATTCAAATAACTGGTTTTGAGCTTTATGCTCGGGTTGAGAGTGTAAATGGCCGGGCTTGCCTAGCAATTATGTTGGGCACCATCACGATCGGGATTGGGGTCTTGACAAGTTGGTATCAGAGCCTAGGTTACTAGGCCTCATGAGTCATGAGCCGGTTAGTAGAGTCTCACGGATCAGTATGGAGACGTCTGTATTTATCCTCTAGAGGCTGCAGAACCTTTTGGGAAAAAAACTTCACTTTCTTGGAATTCTTATCGTGCGTACTTGATTCAACTTGAGATGTAACTCTTGAAATTCCTTCCATACGTCTGTATGCGCACATGAGCGCTCGGTATTATAAGTGCCCTGATGGCTTGTGATTTCCCTAATCGAGGGGCGAGATGTGATCCCGTGAGTTCGATGTTAGGCCAGTATGGAGGACTTGAGGCTGGATGTTTTCCTATGGCTTGAGCACCGAGGTGATAATTGTGTGAGCAAGTGTTCTGAACTTATATGTTCGGTATTGTCCCAATTAGCCGGAATGGCAGTTGGATATCCATGTGATGAGTATGTTAGTACTGCAAGATGTATCTATGTGACTTGGTAGTGACAAAGGAGTTTGCTGAATGATAGATGAGCTGGTAAGTGTTCGATTCCTATTGCAATCAGTTGTGTAGCCCCGAGTTATGGGTGCGTGATAAATATTTTTTGTTTCCCCTAGTTGGTAAGTAAGGTGCATTACATATGGCGGTATGAGTTTAGATTCAGGAAGACTAAATGACTGTGTAATATATATAATGGTGGAAAGTGTGCTGAAATACTAAAATGAGGCGAAGCAGGTGGGTTATCTCCTGCGGAGTGTTCTTAAGGGGTATGATTCTTATGTATATTGTTAGAAGATCTCATGTGTAATTGAAAGGTACGTGTTGTAATTTGAAAATTTAGGTCGCTTCAGAGAGTGGACTCAGCTGATGTGGGGATGAATGCGAGGTTTGTAGAGGATTTCAGTATCCGAGGATCTGTGTTTTCATAAATCAGTAGATGATTTGAGTTAATCTCAGTATAATATTGTGGCATCA
The DNA here is from genome assembly GCA_026770625.1 of Nicotiana glauca. Classification (NCBI taxonomy): domain Eukaryota; kingdom Viridiplantae; phylum Streptophyta; class Magnoliopsida; order Solanales; family Solanaceae; genus Nicotiana; species Nicotiana glauca. Next base: position 93,952 of record MU721561.1, on the reverse strand, counting down.
TTAGAGTAAAAGTATATGGGTTATTAAATGTGTCATGATTGATGGCTTCGAGCCAAGTTGGGGAGGTTGCTATTGATTAGCTGATCACACGGTTATGTGCTATGATTGTTTCCATTTCGAGGTATGCTGGCGGATCAGTCCTGGTTGCAGAAAATAAGCCGAGGATGGCGCGAGTGAAGCAAAATTTTGATAAAGGTTATATGGTGCTTTATAGATGTGAGGAAATACTAGGATGTCTTGAGTTGTTGTTGATAAAGAATGCTCAGTGTATAGAAAAGGAAGATGTTCATTTGTATTGGAATGAGGTCATATCCTTCGGTGTCAGAGTGCTAATAAGGCACGAGTGGTTCTGTTCATTAAGTCGGGTAACTTGCAGTTGGAATAGGAGTGAATGACTCTCGAGAATGGTTTTATTGTGTTCAAGATTTTTCATGTAATCATCAGGTGTCTAAGGTAGAGTATGTGGATAGAGACTGTGTTTCCATTAGGAAGAGATCAAGACTTGTGGTATTTTATGCTAATTATGGGATTCCATGTATCAGTATCTGGGAAGTGATGGTAACGAATTCCGATTCGCAAGAAGTTCTTCAAGTAAAGTATTCTGGAACGTGGTATTTTTTGGAAGAATTGAGAGAGTATTCGATGGCCTATGGGTCTTAGACAGTGTGATCTTATGTTCGAATCTCCGGTGGTGAGCCTGGATTAAGGCATTGTGATGCTACAGCAAGGATAAATATCAAGTTGATGATGAATAAAAGAGAAATTTGATAGACGTAACAGCTTGATAATAGACCGGATCGATATGGTAAGGGTATGATTAATTCCTTGTATGTGTTTGAAGTAATGGGCTTTTACAGGCAATTTGCAGCAATGCTCTTGAGTTTTAACGGCTTGCTCAGCTCGGTTTAGATAGAAGGATTCAGTCCTGGCAGTTTAGCTTGTCCAAATGGAGTTGTCAGAGATGTTCTTGTTGGGTTTTACCATGGTTTGAAGATGAGTATATTTCTTATGGGTATGCGAAGCATGGAGTGTGTAATGATTTTTCTTCTAAATGGGATCAATGAAATTTCTTGACTAGTTGAGTGCGTCGATGTCTGTGGCGCGGAAGGGAGATAAAAGTTCTCATGTTATCCTAATGTGGTATGGTATATGCGTTATGCTATGGATGATTGGGATTTGCGTGTGTAAGGCTCAGTTCAGTTCGGAATGTAAAGTCATTAAATTCTTAAGCGGCATGGGCAGCTGCAGGTGATTTAAGAATCGATCTTCAGAGGATTTAGGTGAATGATCCTCATATGATAAGGAAGCGGTGTTGCTAATCATAGTGATTTGACAAGGGTATATGTTTCAGAAAAAGGGCAATTGATTAAGTTGATGGCACTTCGGTAGTGTTGCTGCATTTTTCTTGATGGATCGACTGTTATATTTGTGTGTGTTTGATGGTACAGAAGAATTTTAGAATATCTTAGAGGAATGACTGGGTAGTCGAGGGGTAATATGTATTTATACTGCAGAACTTGGGATCAGGAATAGTAATTTGTGTGCTATGTGGATAGTGTGTATAGGTACCGTTAGCGGCTATTGGGATTGGAAGCCCGAGTGGATCTTTCTTTGCTTGGTATATTAGATTCTGGATATGATATTGGGGTGTAGACTGGTTATCTCAATGTTGGTTATTCTAGACTACTGTGCTATGTGCTATGTCGGAAAATACCACCGAATGCGTGGTAAGGTGCATCAGACTATGTTTTAGCAGAATTATTGTGTTCCAAAGACCAACGGACGGCTGGGAAGGATTTCTTTTCCTAATTGAGCCTTCATGATGGATATCAGTGTAGAGGTTGCTATTATTGAGCCAGTTCCGGCGTTAAGAGACTTTTCGGATGTGTGTTCCAGTATGAGTTGACTCGGTTGGCTCTGAATCGTATTGTCGAGGGATAGGTTGACTCGATTGTTACTGAGCTTATCAGCTATCTGGAGCTATCTATGAGTTGTTTTTTGCGTTGCGAGAAGTTATGATTTACAGACTATGGGCATATATGGTGCGGTGCTATCGGGATTCATAGTGGAAGTTGAGAGGAAAACCTCAGTTGCGCTTGAGTTTTGTAGCTTATAACGCTATATGTAGATATTGCATGCACTCAGTATGCTTACAATCGGTACTCGGTATTTTGTTGTAATGAGAAAATTTGGCTCGATGTGCATCTTCTTATGTGAGATATATATATGGATCGGGTGGCACGCCCCCATGAGTATGTGTGGATCGGATGGCACGCCTCCATGAGTATGTGTGGATCGGATGACATGCCGCCATGAGTATGTGTGGACCGGGTGGCATGGCGCCATGGGTACATTATCTGGATCGGGTTGCACGCCGCAACAGTGTGATGTTGAGAATAGTTTTCCATATGTTATTTCGTATGCGTTGCTTCCTGATTTCTAAAGAAAGTTCGTATTAGGTGTTGCTTTGTGAATGGCGCATCGGTTATGTCCTTTCAAGATTGAAGGGTGTATATATTACTTGCTTCACCATGGATGTGAGGGATTACTTGGTTTCAGACATCAATCCGTGCGTGGCTATCTATTTTGAGCATAGCGACTTGAGGTACTTCATGTGTAACCGTGTTTGGATAGGATCGTGCATTGTAGCGAGGCTACGTGGATATTAGACCCTTCATGGTACGTTCAGGTATTTTATTTCAGTGACATGGGACGGGGTCCCAGCCTCGTGTTGTGATGGTACTGAGGAGTTTGAGTTACAGCTCTTTTGTTTGAGTCACTTGTCATGATTTGAGTATGTTCAGACCGCCCTTCATTGGTGCATGGATTATGCAAGTTGTGGCTTAGGCATGTGTTGAGGTGTCGTATCACCTGAGTGGTGTGTTGGATTCAAGGTAATCGTGGGAGTCATTAATGAATACGAACAGATTTGATTATAGCTTGTTGGAAGAATGATATTGAGGTTCGGCTCGAAATATGCTGTGGTATTAGTCAAAAGGGAAGAAATGCCTTCATGAATGGTTGACCTGAGGAATGGTTACAATTTATTGTGTGTTTCATTTATTGTTAGCAGTATATGAAAGTTCTAGAATAAGACCTTTGTTGATAAGAGGTTTTTCCACCGGTATTCGGGTGTTGTGGTCAAATGCTGTGAATAGAAGTTATCACTTCGAGTGTCTGGGTTATGTAGTATATCATATGGTTGCACCTGAGGTTGCAGGTATAGGTTATCACAGCTGGTCCGGGTTTATTCTGGGTATGATTTCGGAAGGTGATATGTGGTTCTATGGCCTATGGTCTAAATGAACTGTGAAATTTTAGTTGTGTTGTATTATCGGATCTATGTAAGATAGGGTGACGTGCGATAACCCCAGGTATATGCTTGGTAAGGTCATTCAGCTATTGATTGGCTTCTAGTACAACTCTAGGCACGCTCGAGGACGAGCGTTTGTTTATGTTGGGGACGATGTGACGACCCGTCCTGTTGTCACGTGAGTTACCGCCCCGTTTTCCCCATATTATGTTTTTCTATGCTTTAATATCAGTATTTGAATGAATCAGATAGAATTGAGTTGGTTTTAGTTGGAAATGAGGCACTTAGCTCTCGTAGAAGGAATCTTATTTTGGAAAAGTCAATCAGAAGTTGACTATATAGTTAGAAGGCTCGGATGTGAATTCTAGTGATTTAGTTAGCTTCGGGGGATGATTTGTGACTTAGGAGTGCGATCAGAATTGAATTTGGAGGTCCGGTGTAGAATTAGGCTTGAATTGTCGAAGTTTAAATTTTGGCGGATTCCGGATGATAGGTGAGATTTTGATTCGAGGGTCGGAATGAAATTCCAAGAGTTGCAGTAGCTTCGTTAGGTGATTTTGGATATTTCTGCAAATTTTTAGGTCATTCGGACGCTGTTTGGTCGGGTTTTTGATTGAATGCGCATTTCGGAAGTTTTGATGAAAACTAGGCTTGAATCCGATGTGTTTTAATGGATTTAGCGTTGTTTGTCATGTTTTGAGGATTGGAACAAGTTTGAATAAGGTTGTTGGATGTGTTGGTGTTTTTGGTTGAGGTCCCGGGGGCCTCGGGGTGATTTCGGATGGTTAAACGGAGGTTTTAGGCATTGTTGCAAGTCTGATGTCTCAGCCTTCTGGTATGTCCGCATCTGCGAAAAAGGAGCCGCTTAAGCGGTTCCACAAATGCGGTGGGGAAAGTCGCAAAAGCGATCTTGAGTGGCCCAGGGGATTTTCGCATAAGCAGAAGGTGGAGCGCGTAAGCGGATTTTAGACCGCATAACCGGTGCTTGGAATCATAGAAGCGGTCCAGATAGTTTTAAGTCAGACCGCATAAGCGGTCAATTAGACGCATAAGCGGGACCGCAGGTGCTGTCAGGGGACTTCAGAAGCAGAAATCGGACCTGTGTTATAGTGAACAGTGTTCACGAATTTGGAAAAGAAGAAAAACATTTTAGACTTTGGGAAGAGGCGATTTTGGGTGATTTGGAGAGATTCGAAGGGGATTCTATCAGGTATGAACTTATAGACTCGAATAATGTTGTTATGGTATAAAAACAAGGATTTAAACAATGAAAATCCATGGATTTAAGGGGTAAAAATGGAGGTTAGGACTTGAAACCTAAGAAAGTGTAAACTTGAAATTTGAGGGGCCAAATGGACTCCGATTTGGATGAATTTGATATGGGTAGACTTGTGGCGAGTCGAGGAGTCCGGCAATGTGAATTTTGTAATTTCTCGAGAAGTGGGCCAGGGGCTCGGGTTTTGCTAGTTTCGAGATTTTTGATATTTTTCGATTGTTTTCGATTGGGTATTGTTCCCTTAGCATAATGTAATGCATTCGCTCTGATTTTTGTTAGATTCGACGCACGTGGAGGCCGAATTGAGGGGAAAAGGCGTCGCGAGCTAGATATTTCACCGGTTCGAGGTGGGTATACTTGTAAATGATATCCTGAGGGTTTGAAACCCCGGATTTGCACATCATAGTGCTGTATTTAGGTGACTTGCACGCCGGATATGAGCGTGGGGTAGAGCACCATTTGGGATTGTGACTTGGTCCGTCCCGGTTATTGGTTTTACTGCGTACTTGACTGAAACAACTTGTTTTCATCATAATTTGGGTTGATTGCCATGTTTGGGGCTTCGTGCCAACTATGTGAATCCTTCAAGGATTGATATCACTGTTTTTGTATTACGTGCATATTATTTTATCTCGGTCCAAGGTTTTAATACTATTTTGCGAACTCAACCATTTTTTTAAGATTTGAAATTTTAAACAATATATTATTGACGTTTTGAGTTGAGGACCCTCATATTAATATTGCCCAATTGGCTTATGTGCATTTTTCTACTGAGCATGGATCGGGCTGCACGCTGTAACAGTATTATAGTGATTTTTGAATATAAGGATGGCTCGGGCTGCATGCCGCAGCGATGATATATTGATATTGAGGCTGAGAGCCTGTTTGAAGCCAAGACATGGTTGATATTACGCTTGGGCTGTAGGAGCCCCTCCGAAGTCTGTACACACCCCTAGTGAGCATCGTCGACGCTAAATGGATCGGACTGCACGCCGTAGTGGGTACCGGAGTGTACCATTCATGTGCACTGCATTGCATTCACGCATTGATTACTGTCTGTACTACGTGGCATGACATTTAGCACTCTCATATCATTGGCATCCATGCTATTTCTTGCACTGTGTACCAGATACCCTGGTGTTATTTGTAAATAGAGTGTTGTGCCCGAGGGGCTGACTTGTGTGCG